>ML108603.1:0-76176 GCA_003697995.1 Taxidea taxus jeffersonii
GGGGAGGGGACCGGTAGCACAGGGCCTTCTGCTTCCCACCCTCCTCTGGGCATTAGGTGTCCATCCCATACAGCACATGCATACTCTGTCTGCAGGATCTAAATGTATGTCTCAAACATTTCCATTTGCCCAATGGTTACGGAGCACAAGACACCAGTGGCTCATCTACTCCCTTGCCACTGTACAGAGCAGCTTTGAGACTACCTCTTCCTTCCATAAAGTGACAGGGGTAGAGCCCGCCAGGTGAGGCATGTCCAGATCCCTCCAGCTCTCAGGCTGGGTTAGCCAACCTTAAGCATAGGCTCTTGGTTCAAATCCCAATTCCCCTACTGCGGGAGCTTGGGCACTTTGCTTCCCATCTTCAGGTTCAATTTTCTCATCTGTAAAATGGGGATAAGACACTTTCCTCACCCAGTGGTACGGATGTACATCCAGGACCTGGTAGAATTAATAACAGGCTATGATATCTCGTTTTACCATTATTGGTATATTATGGATCTCTCAAATCATTTCTATGCTATTTTTGTTTTTAAAAAGGCCAACCCCCTTTAAAAATCTACATTGGAGTACAGTGGGAAAGTTCTTATTTTTTTAACCTAAAAAGGGCTCTTAGAATGACCCTCACATTTTTGCCAAACTCGAGGACCCCAGTTTAGTCCCAAGGCCTCCGAGAACCCCCGTGGGCAGCGCAGGGGGACCCAGCAGGAAGCACCCGCGAGCTGAAGGCTGACGGCTGCTCTGTGTGCAGTTAGTGCAGTTCCTAAGCGAGCCTCCAGAACTCCTCTGCCCGCCCTCCCTCGCATGCATTAGCCTTAATGTGTTCTCTCTTGAATACTCATCATATTAAGGCTCCCGGTAGCTACCTTGCTCGAAATAAATTTTATGAGCACACATCCTCGCCCTCATCCCCTGCATTGGCGGCTGCGAGGAGAAACAGAGCCGCACCTCTGCGGGAGGCCAGGCCAGCCAACCTTTAGGTGGGAGTCGGCGCCCTCTGGCCCCGGGCGGGCGGGCTGCGGGAGGGAGCGGGCTGGTGCGCCCCGACCGCCGCTCCCCGTCCGGCCTCTCCCAGGGTTAAGGAGCGTCCGCGGGCAGGGGGCCTGGCCCCGGGACTCCGGTGTCGCCGCGTCACCCGGCCTGGGACGGGCCCCCCGCGCCTGGTGGGCCCCGGCTCCCGCCGCTCTGCACCCGCGAGTCGGCCGGCCGCTTCCCCGCGCGGGGCGCCTCGATCTCGTCTCCCCTCCGCTTGCAAAACGGTGCCAGAGCGATCCGCTCCCCACCTCCTTCCGCAGGCCCCTGGCTCAGCAGATGCAGCGGCTGCAAATGCAAAGGCCGGCAGGAGAACCCCGCGCCCCTGGCCCTTAATGACATTTTTACAAGAGTTGTCCCTCCTCCCCCCGCGGGCTGGCGGGGTCACACCGCAGGAGCCCCTGGTGAGTCTCCCCTCCTTGCTCAGAGCCTCCTCTCTAAGTCTCCAGATCTCTCTCCCTCTAAGGCCCCTGTACCCCTTCCCTGCTGCTCTGGGGGTGCCAGTCCTGAGGGACCCTGAGGCAGGCAGGGGTGTGGTTGAAGTTGGGGAGCACTACCTGCAGGCGGACAGGCATGCCGGGGCCCTGGGAGCTGCCCTGTGATGTGGGGCGCTCTCTGAGCCTCTAGGTGAGGGTCCGACATCTACACAGGGATACTTGGGAGGGCCCATGAGACCAAGTCCATGAACTTGTCCCTAACTTTCCTTCCCCTCAGCCACTACAGCACCGCGTCTAACACCTGGTTACTGCAGTTATCTCCTAGTAACAGCAAACCTTTATTGAGCACCTACTGTTCACTGGCCCCGTCCTAGCCCTATTGATTCAATTACTCTTCACAAAAGTCCTACCAGGTACTATTGTCATCGCACCTGCGCCCCCCCCCCCCTTTTAACAGGCGCAGAGAGAGGCGAAGAAATTTGTGGAAGGTTAAAAAGCAGAGCCAGGATTCAAGCCCAGGCGGACTGACCCCAGAATCCATGGTCTTACCTTGTGTCCTACTCATCCCCCCCTTTTTTGATGGAAATCCTGTTGTTGTTGTGTGCTTAGCACTTTGCTGGGCACATGGAACTGTTTTTAGTAACTCGGCAAGGAATTCAGCAAGTAATCAGTTGAACATTTTGTCAAGGAGCAAAAAAAATTTTTTTAAAAGATTTTATTTATTTGAGAGAGGGAGAGAGAGAGAGAGCAAGCGAGCGCACCAGTGCAGGGGGAGGTGGGAGAGGGGCAGAGGGAGAAGCAGGCTCCCCTCTGAGGGGGGAGTTGGGAGAAGGGCTTGATTTGGAGACTCCAGGATGGTGACCTAAGCCGAAGGCAGATGCCCAACCGACTGAGCCACCTAGGCAGCTGGGAAACTTTTGTGATAGAAAAAATGCCATATGCACAAAGACAGGTAGTTGGTACCCAGACCCGTGCGGATCTGCCCCAGTGTGTTCCTGGTAGCTTTCCTGGGGCCTTTTGGGAACGGGGTCAAAGAGCAAGGCGCCTAGTGGGTCTGACTTTCAGGCAAATGTTGGTAGCTGCTGAGGCCATAATGGGAACAAGCTGGCTTTGGGGTTTACTGGGCCTATCACTGACACGTGTGTCTGTGTCCGTCACTAGAGATGTCATGAAGTGAGGGTCGCAGTAGCCTGTCTACAGGTCTGATATACAAATGACTTAGTACTTGAGCTTTCTTTCTACATAGATTTGGATGGTTCACATTTTTTCCCCAGTGCTTCGAGGCGAATACCCTTATGTTCACACTTTTCAATTATATCACGCCAACAAACGTGATAGGAATCAAGACACACGGATGGTTCCTGAGAGATCTGGTTTTCCTACTCGTGTTGATGATTTGGAGTGCACAGGAGAAACTGGTGAACTCTTTCAAGGTGAACTTCTTAGAGAGGATGTGATTAAGTATGTTTTCCGTGATAACCTCTGTGAAGCCACTCGGGCGCACCAGGCGCGGTGCTGGGCAGCCAGGACACAAAGCTGCGAGAGGAACACTGTTCTGCCCCTTGAGAATCCCGCCTCCTAATGGGACACTCAGGGTGGGCTGGATTTCAGTTCCCACCTGCCACCTGGACCAGCGACCTCCATGCTGTGTATGCCCCGCCCCATTCTATGGGGCAGTCTAAGGCTTTGGGTTATGTCCTTTTCCTCGGGTGGGAGAGGCATCGTGGAGAAGGGAGGGCATCCACACAGGGGCTGGCGCGGTGAGCAGCCCGTGGAAGGCTCACTCTGCCTTGTCTCGCTCCCCGCAGAGATCCCTCAGTGCGCAGGTTGCAACCAGCACATCCTGGACAAGTTCATCCTGAAGGTCCTTGACCGACACTGGCACAGCTCTTGCCTCAAGTGTGCAGACTGCCAGATGCCGCTGGCCGACAGGTGTTTCTCCAGGGCCGGGAGCGTCTACTGCAAGGAAGACTTCTTCAAGTAAGTCCGAACCCGGGGGCTCTGGTCTGTCTCTGGCTCTCCCCTGGGAGGGAGGTGAGAGGAGCTGGTGGCAGAGGGGCTGAGGCCATTTCTGCAGCGAGGGGGGTTTGGGGGTGCAGACCGAGGACTCCCATAAATCCTGCCTCAGGGCTTTCCGAGTAGGTGCTCAGAGGTTCACCCCCGAAACTAGAGGAGTCTTGTGACTGCTACAGGGCCCCGGAGGCTTGGGAAGCCTTGCTCCTGGCCCGGGTCCAGCCAGGCTGTGTCAGCGTCACCGCTTTCAATGAGAACGTGAGGAAGAGGCAGATCCATGGGGTGGTGAAGAGCCCAGACCACGATGCCATCTGAAGCACTTATTAGCTGTGGGCTCTCGGGCAGTTTACTTCTCTCCGCCTCGGGTTGCTTATCTTTAAAATGGGCCTGGTAATAATAGTTCCTACCTCATAGGGTTGTTACAGGCTTTGAATGAATCAATGTGGGTAAAGTCCTTAGGACAATGCCTGACACCTGAACGTTAGCTTTGAAGACTGGCCTCAGTTCATTCTGGGGTTCCATCCATCAGCAACAATCCTGTTGGTCACGGTGAGGGGACTTCCTAGAAGTTACTTTCTGCGGCATTTAGTCCGGGACATTCCTCCTGGAACCTATTACCCGGGGCACTGAGGCTGGGGCCTTAGCTCACTCGGACCAGCTGGCAGCAGTGACACCAAGACCAGGAGGAGAGAGTCGTCCGGCAGTGACCCCGAGCCCCGTGGGGGTGGCCCAGGGGCTGCGCTGAGGGGGATGGGACTGCCGGGGAGGCTTATCAAAGCCTGCAAACATTTGGCACAAGTGAGCAAGGCTCAGGGAGGGGGCGTGCATCCCTCCACCGTGGTGTATTCTGCACAAAGGGAGCACAAATGGGGAGCGATGCCAGTCCTGGAGACAGAACGTGGTTCTCCCTAATCCTCCCAAGGTTTAACTTCAGGGAATAAGTGATCTGAATTTCTGAGGATTCTCAAATTTCTTTCGTCCATTAGGAGTTGAAAAGCACATTAAAGATGAATGTGGTCTCTACTGGGGCTTCCTCTGCCCCATGGCTTGTGTTGAGAAGGCAACACTCATGGGCACCATCACACTTTGGCCAAAAATATACAACTGTCTCCCTGTGTGTGTGTGTGTGTGTGTGAGTGAGCATGCGTGCGTGCACACTGCGTGTGTGTGTGTGTGTGTGTGTGCGTGCGTGGATGGGTGTGTCTGTACCTGTGTGCTACCCGAGGCTGGGGGCGGGCACACAGGCACATCCAACAAAGTCTTGATGGTTCCAGCGGAGGGCCAGGCCTGTCTTTTCTGTGTGTTGCTCCCCTTTCTCCCTCCCTTCCTTTTGCTGTCTCACCTCTGAACCTTGCCTTGTTTCCTGTGCTCTGGTATTTACACAGTGCTGTCCCTCCACGCACATCTTTCTTCCACGCACATCTTTCTTCAGCGGGCAATAAGAGGTATTAGTTATTCATTTTTCACTGATGCCCTGGCTAAGCTTACTGACCCCTTCATGGCATGAATTTCCTTTTTGTGTGTGTGTGTGTGTGTGTGTGTGTGTGAGAGAGAGAGAGAGAGAGAGAGAGCGAGCGAGCAAGAGGATGCAGGTGGGTGGGCCTGGCCTTGGGGTTGGGTCAGCTGCATTCCAGGATCTGGGCCCCATCCTCCCCCCATTTGTGTACTTTGGGAAGCCTCAGTGAGCCCAGGGGCATGACCTTCTTGCCCAGCTGGGAACAGGGTAGGTGCTTAGCCCACTGGCTGGGGTGTGGGCGAAACCCATTAGGATCCCAGCACAGGACTCTGTTACCAGAGAAACTCCTTCGAGCTCCTCCCTGGGGTTCGGACCTTCACTAGCTGGCTCTGGGTTTGGGGAAGGGAGGGGGTAGCAGCTCAAGTGTAGGTTTGGGTTTAAGACAAGTAGTGAGTAAAGGGAACCCTTTAAACCCAGAAGGGCCCCCGGGGTGCAGGCTAGGGAAGGATTAGCACAGCCCGATGAGCCCAAGACTAGAAATAACAATGACGGTTACTCACTCAGGCCAGTGCCCTGCCCTCCTGCCTCTGTAGCCTCCCTGTGCCATGGCCTTCATTTGGATCCTTCTGGATTACTACTCAGCAGTAACCTGGTGACCAACCTCCCATCTCCTCTAGCCCACATGCCTCCTCACCAGACAGCATCCATCCTCACAGCTGACCCTGGCCTCCAGCTCCTTCAGCAGGGCCCCCCTACCCACAGATTATTCCAGATGCATTGTGCCATCAGAGCCTTCCTCCCAGTACCCCGACTCCCTTCTAGTCCTACCTCACCACTTTCTTGGGTGCTGATGCCCCTCAGCGGGTTGCCCCCTTTCCCAGGCCGGCCCTGACCCAGTTTGTCCTGCAGGGATGAAGTCTGTCCTCTCAATGTCTCCCCATCCTTCCCTGGCTGTGAGTCCCGCTCTTCCACAGGTGGGCACCCTGCCCCTTCTCTCTCCCAGTGACTCAGTGCGAGTTGTGTTTGCTCACTCCTCCTGCACCTCTTTGATCTTCCTTGTTGGCTCAAGGAAAGATTTATTTTTTCCATTTTTCTGTCCCCAGCATGGCCTGTGCACCTGGCCTTGCCCACAGACTGTCACTAGGTTTGATGCCATGAAGAGTAGATCCCATAGTGAACTTATAGCCCGTTCAGTGACCAGTTCCTTCTGTCCCTCACATGCTGTCCTGTGAGTTGTGGAGGCCCAGGATGCCTGGGAAATGCACAGGCCTCAGCTATCTATCTATCTATTTAAAGATGTATGTATGCATTTATTTATTTATTTTAAGATTTTATTTATTTATTTGACAGAGAGAGAGAGATAACAAGCAGGCAGAGAGATGGGGGGAAGCAGGCTTCCTGCTGAGCAGAGAGCCCAATGCGGGGCTCGATCCTAGGACCCTGGGATCATGACTTGAGCCGAAGGCAGAGGCTTTAACCTACTGAGCCACCCACACGCCCCAAGATGTATTTATTTATTTTAGAGGTAGCGTGCAAGTGAGGGGAGGGGCAGAAGTGGGGGGAGAGAGTCCAGCAGACTCCCCACTGAGCACGGAGTGCTATGCCCAGGGTGCAGGGGACACTCAGTTCCACAACACGGAGATCATGACCTGAGCCAAAGTCAAGAGTCGGACCTCCAACCGACAGAGCCCCAGGCCTGTGATTTAGTCACAATTACTCTCCTTGTCCCACTCTGCTTCATGAAATGACCCCCCACTCCCAGGGCTGGATCCGTTTGTGAAGTAGGGGAGCGGGCCGCAGATTCAGTGCTGACTCCGGGTCCTTCCTCTGCGAAGAAGGGCTGTGTGGAGACAAATTTAAGGCCGAGGTGATTCTGCCTGCTGTTAATGGAGGGTCACTGAGACCTGCAGGTTGGGCCGCTCTGAAGCCCCCAGGAAGGACACTTGGCTCCACAGGCAGTCAGGCCCCACACTGTTCTTTGGGACTGCGGCTCTTTGGTGGAGCCCGTCACAGTCCTAGGGGAGGACACAGAGGAACTCAGTCCTCCAGGGTCGGATTGGCTTCACCTTCCACCCCCAGGGTCTGGGAACCGCTGTCCTCTTGGGGCTCAGCCTGTAACATGGCCGCAGAGCTGGTGGGCTGCTCCCCATGACTGTTCATTAAAAGCCACCAGGCACCTGCTGGCAGATGGCACAGCAGGGGACACGTGAGCAGAGAGAGCAAAAGGCAGGGCTAGAGGGCAGAGCAGGCGCTGGAGCCTCAGGTCCCACACGGGACTGCAGGAGGGAAGGCAGGTGCCGTACACTTGAATTCACCGGCCAGACCTCAGATCTTGCAGCTGTGGGATTCAGAAGAGGCCTGCTCGGAGCCAGGGAGACTCTCTTCTCTGTGCTCCTTGAAGAAAAAAAGAAAAAAGAAAGACAAATCCCTGTCCTTTTCTGATAGGCGCCCCATGGCCCTGCTCAGGGGGCTTGGACCTCCCTGACCTCCTCTCTGGTGCTAAGCTTCAGGATCAGTATTTTAAATCTCTTTTCCCATAGCAAGGGGCAGGGCCACTGCTCTGCACCACTCGGAGGGGCATCCTTTATTCTGTGTGAAGTTTTCTGAATCAAGACTGTATGTGAAGGGTGCCTAGCTGGAGGTGTGTAAAACCTCAGAGGTGGGGGGAGGTCAGCCTTCCACCTGCCTTCAGCCCAGGAGATGTGGTAATACTGGCGGCTGACAGCAGAGGGCGATGTTGATGTGTGCCCAGACAAAGAAAGAAGGATTGCTGGAAGCTTGTACTCTGTGGTTGTCGCATTTTCCTCTTGGAGCTGTTGAATTCTGTCTTGCTCAGTAACTTTGGGTGATTTTTGCTGTTGTTGGCTGGTTTTGCCTCTCGGGTCTTTGGCTGCCTTTCTCCAGAGGAAATAAAATTCTGAGACCCAGAGAAGAGGTAGTGACTTGACTAAGACAGTGGTCCCAAGACTATTACAATTGAATCACAAGCGGAGGAGCCAGCAGCTCCTTGTGTCGCATTTGCTAATCAGGTCCTTTTTGGACTGTGTGTCCTGCCTGTCTCAGGTCCCCCATCTCCTTGCCAAGAGACCAGGGCCTGGGGGGTGTAGGTCTGGGAGTAGAGCTTCTGGGTCCCCTCCTCATGTCTGACCCGGTCCTGGGAGGCGCTGGCAGCTTCTTTCCTCTGGAGCACAGTGAACGGCACAGGTTCCCTGCTCCAGCAACCGGCTCAGTTACAGACTCTGTCAGCATCAGCTGGGCGCCCTTTGGCAGGTTCCTTAACGTCTCTGAACCCGTGTCCTCTTCAGAAAAAGCAAGCATGCTGATGGCGCCTACTCTAACAGCCCTGGATGCAGGAACGTTTCACGAAAGGGAGTTAGTTTATGAACAGAGTGATTAGGTGAACCCGGACGGTGCTCGGTCGAATTCCTGTCCTGTCTTGAATCTAGCTGTTTGTGAGCAGACAAGCGATTAGGGCTTTCTGAACGTCATTGCCTTATCTGTTCCAAGACGCTCCTGGTAGCCCGCGGAGTTGTTGCGAAACGGGAAGGAAATAGCGTGTAAACCATGTCCAGCTCGATGCTGGCCGCTTGATCAGTGTCTGGGTTTCTGGCCCTGACGTGCGGCCACTTGACCTACAGGCCTGGGAGGCCGGGCTGTCAGAGCTCTCCCTCGAGGCTAGGTCTGTACCGGCTTCTCCTGGCCTCCCTCCTCCCCCTTCGCAGCCCTCAGCTTGGAGACCTTCCCGTTGAGATGACATCTAACGTCAGAGAGGGGGAGGGTAGTCTGACAGAGTTGGGAGGGCACACTTCAGTGCTCTGGGGCCAAAGATGCCACGGGGATTTGCATGAAGATTTGGGAAACGAACCAGCAGTGATTACAATCTGAAGACAAACACGGCCACAGGGTCACAGAGAGAGCAGCATTTAGGTAAAGCACAGCTTTCTAGAACATTCCAGGCTTGCGGCACCAGGCCTGTGAGCTCACTTGCCACAGGGGGGCTGGAGGGGAGAGTTGGAGGCAAGTTCTGAGCGTGACTGCCACTCCAGGGGGTTCCAGCGTCTCTGGGGGTGTCTTCCTGCCCCTGAGGCCTTCACCTACATTGCTGGGGACCCAGTGGGAGAGAAGGCTGCTTGTCAGTGGGGGGCTGGGCGGGCTGCTCCCCAGCCAGGCCCGGGAGGTAGGCACCATTCCTCATGGGCCCCTCCCCCAGCCAGCCAATCTCCAGGCAGTGAGCGAGGCTGTCAGCCAAGGGCAGGTAAGCGGCGTCCTTGGGAGCCCGGAGATGCTGATTTATCCCCGCAGTTCAGAACAGCCTGTTTCGAGCGTTTGGCCAGGGCGCAGGGTGGTTTCACTGGCTCCGGCCTGGTCTTCCCTGGTGACCTTGGCCCCATCATCGCTCTGGTGACCAGGGCCTCCATCCCTCAGCCGGGCAGATGCCCCTAGGAAATCAGGTAATGTGGGCAGAGGCCCAGGCTCAGCCGTCCCCGTGAGGTGGGCTTCCCAGAGGGAGCAGGCGCGGGGGGCTGAATCCAGCCTCTGTGTGACCTGGGAGCATTTGACCCCTGAGCCTCCGCCTCCTGCCTCGGGATGGGGAGGGGACTAAACAGCTCCACTTTTCTGGGTTACTGAGGATTGAGTAAGAGGAAGTGCTGGGTGTCATCATTAGGGGCTATTTTTATTAAGGTCATGATGGTGGATGTATACAGGGAGAAAGAGAAGGACCTACCTGGGGGCAGAGGCTACAAAAGGCTGCAGGCGAGGTGGGGGTCCTGAGGGGGTGGGAGGCGTGGCCAGTGTCCAGTGGCAATGTCAGGCCCGGTGGTCGGAACCCTTGGCTACCTGTGGGGGTGGGGGTGGTGCCAGGACCCCCATGTGTTCTCCCCCGCAGGGTGCCGTCCCTCCCTATGTGGTCCAGAACTCTGTGGCTGTGCCCGAAGCCCTCACTTCCCAGAGCAGGGATCCCAGCTCTTGCAGGGGAAGGGGGGGCCCAGCCTGTGCTTGTGTGACCGCCTCTAGCCAGTCTTTACTCTGTCACCCCAGGAAGAAGCCACCTCAGTTCTGGGGTTGGTTGCTGGTCCGGTCAACTTGACAAGGTCCTTGTCAAGTCAGCCTTATCTCTGGAAACTACACACCTTCGTGTGGATGCACGTGCGCGTGCACACACACACACACACACACACATTCTCTCTCTGTCTCGCTCTCTAGCAAAATGTGCTTAGGGAACCCACAGGGGGAGGGTCTCTTTGACGTGTGACTTTCCATAATTTCTTAATAGTTTATAGTCTAATTCCCTCGCTAAGCAAATTAAACCTTTTAAGGTAACGATCAGATGGTCTCGATAGTGTCTGTGCATGTGGACATCTGTAAGAGTCAAACACACCGGTGGGACCAGGCCCCCCGTCATTTGCGACGGCCTGTAATCAAGGCAGAAGCAATTACTTAGTGGAGCAGCTCCCCCTGGGACCGAGGCTGTAGATCTGGCGGTGATGAGTCTGTGGATTATCTGCCTGCCCCCGCTCCCCCCTCAGGGCCCCCCCCCAGCTGTGCCAGCCCCCCTCCCGGAGCCCAGCCTGGGGCGGAGGCCTCCTGACATCTGCGGGACCTGCATCCCAGAGACTT
The DNA here is from genome assembly GCA_003697995.1 of Taxidea taxus jeffersonii. Classification (NCBI taxonomy): domain Eukaryota; kingdom Metazoa; phylum Chordata; class Mammalia; order Carnivora; family Mustelidae; genus Taxidea; species Taxidea taxus. The sequence continues at coordinate 10,555 of ML108603.1, forward strand.
GTAGGCCTTGGGGAATCTGTTTGGAACCAGGGGGTGCAAATCAGCCCGCGAGTCCACTGGCATCTAGGCCGGGGACGCGGGTCCCCAGGCAAAGAGGGACGCGTGGCGCTGCCTTTTCACCCCGGGAAAACACACTGGCCAACCGCGGTAGCGCCCGGCCCCTTCATTGTGGGGCGCAACCACCTTCCCTCTCCTTCACCACCATCCACGTGCTTAGTCACGCTCCCAGCTCCCAAATGCCCTCTCTTTCTGTCTCCACTGCCTGTGCCCTCTCTCAGCCCCTCGCCACCCCTCCGTGGCGCTGGAAGCTTCTCCCTGGCAGGGCTCCTGAAACTCCCTGCGCAGCACTCGCCAGCTGGGGTCCCTTTCTGCGGGTTCTCTGGCCGCGGTCACACGCAAGGGGCTGGTGTGAGTCGGGGTCTGGCTCCAGGGTCCCTGTCCCCTGAAGCCCGGCCTGACCAGTGCTGGGCCCTGGAGTGGGAGCGCGGTGTCAGCGCGGCAGGTCGGTCCGGCTGGAGGGGTTGGAAGGACCTCTGTCCCCTGTCCCTACCACTATCTGCCACGGTGCCCACCACGCCACCACTGGGGTCTTGAGGGATCAGAGAGCCAGTGAGCAAGGGGTGGAGGCCGTGGGAGCACTGAGAACACCACGGGGCTTCTCTGAGGGGCCGTGTCACAGCTGCTCGGGGGCCTTCTGGAGGCCTTGCTGACGTGCGGACTCGGGGTCTGGAATCGGGAATTGGGGTGGCTGGTCTGCTTTTAAGCAGACATCCCGGGTGGCTCTTGCCACTGGATGCTTCAGTGTCGGGTGAGCGAACACCTGGTTGGGGGGGCGGGAGGGGAGTGTGGTTGGGCCAGATGACGACAGCTCCCAGCCTGTCCCCGTGTGTGGAAAGGGAATGGCCTGTCCACCTGGGAGGCCTGTTGTGTGGCTCATATGACACCGCTCGCAGGAAATTGCCTGAGACTATGGGCCAGACGCGTGTTTACCCAGATTAAGGGAGGTGGGCTGGACCCTTGTAGAAGAGGGCCGGGTCGGGAGCCAATGTCCATTGCCTTGTGGGAAGTGACTCTACCCCCGGCAGGGAAGGAGGGGAAGCACTGCTGAGAGAAAGGGGGAGTTGGGCTCTAGCCCCTTTTCCACCACCGCATGAGCTGTGCGATCTTGGACGAGTCACTACCCCTCTCTGGGCCTCAGTTTTGTTCTGTGTTAAATGAGGGGCTGGACTGGGTCAGAGATTCTAAAGCTTTTCTGGTAGGATGCATCTCAGAATAACACTGAAAGTTCATTAATAAGAAAAGCATTGTTAACCGCGCCCCCCCCCCCCCCCCCCGCCCCGAATAAAGGCAGAGCACTATGGGGCCATTTCAGTGGGTCTGGGAGGTGTCCGTGTAAGTGTGTGTTGTGGGGGGCTGTGTCTCCCCTCCCCAAGGCTCTGACACTTTCCGGTGTCAGGCCTTCTCCAAATATAGCCCCTGTCTCTTTCTGGAGAAGGCTGACCATTCGTGGGCAGAACTTTATGTGCCCGTGACATGGCTGGGGTGGTGATAGATGTTGGAAATATTCGTACATACAGTAACAGTAAATATCAGCAACTTACCTGTCAAGTGTGGTGATGGATAAAAGAAATACATGGAGGGAAGTGTCAGCTAGGAAAAAAATATACAGCTTGCTGTAAATCACCGCCAAGCAATTAAAGCATAAAATTAAGTTATGCAGTATTTTGTTTCCTTGGGACAGGGCACTGTGCTGTGGCAGCCCCTCCCCCCCTCCAGCAGAGGCTGGCGGGGGCGGGGCTAGCCCTTCCCTGACTGCCTCCCCACGGCCATGTAAAGAAGAGCACTGGGTTCCAGTCCCGGCTTTGCAGTTCATAGCTGTGTGGTCTCTGGCACATTATCTCCCTCTGAACTAGTTTCCTCCAGATGGAGGACCTGTGTTACTGCATGCCCTCGGCACAGGTCCTCACTGTTTATTCACCAGCTACCCATGGGACGTGTGCCCTAGGCCGGTCCTGCTGCGGGTGCTAGACTCAGTGGTGACCCAAACAGACACAGGGCCTGCTGGCATGGAGCTCGCCTGCTGGCGGTGGAGGTACGGTACACAAGAACTGCGCGGTGCGTCCGTCGGAGATACGGCAGGACGTGCTGGATCCGGGGCAGGGCTGGTCAAGGAATGCCCCTGGAGAAGGCGACCCGTGAGGGGCAACCTGCCGAAAATGCAGATGTGAGCCATGCAGGTATCTGGAGAGAGAGCATTTCAAGTCAAGGAAGGAAGCCATCCTGGGCCCACGGAGCCAGGGTGGCTGGGCGAGTAGGCAGGCAGAGTGGTAGGAGATGGGGTTAGATCATCGTGGAGGGTCTGGGGGACTACTAAGGGACTTGGGCTTTGACCCTGATCCAGGGGAGCCACTGGGAGGTGTCGAGCAGGGGAGTGAGGTGGGAGCACTGTGGCTGCTGTGTGGGGGACGGGCTGAAGCCAGGAGAGCCGTGAGTTGTGGGCAACTCACTGAACTAGGGAGGCATCGTGGCCGATGGTCAGAAGTGGCCCAGATCTGATTGAATTTGGGGGTGGTACCAGCAAGGTATGCTGACAAACTGGGTGCAGGGGTCCAAGGTTTTCAGCCTCAGTCACTGGAAGGATGAAATCCCCATTCTCTGATGGGGGTAGATTCTGGGGGAAGATCAGGAGTTTGGTTGTGGACATCCAAGCAGAGAGGCCGAGGAGGCAGTGGGATAGAGCAGTCTGGAATCAGGTGAGAGGTCTGGGCAAGAGGCTGCCCGAGGGGAGGGGCAGGACCAGGAGAGCTGTGAGTGCAGTGAGCGCCGTGTTCTAAGGAGAAGGGAGAGAGCCGATGCCACTGACAGGTCAGGGAAGAAGAGACCTGACCACTGGGTCTGCAACGCTGGGGTCATGGGTGACCTTGGCAAGGGCGGTTTGGGTTGATTGGTGGGTGGGTACCCTGATTGGAGTGTGTCTCCGTCGGGGTTTTCCAGAGAAACAGAACCAACAGGGTGTGTGTGTAATACGAAGAGATTTATTATAAGGATTGGCTCCTGTGATTTTGGAGGCTGAGAAGCCCCAAGATCTGCAGTCAGCCAGCTGGAGGCCCAGGAAAGCTGATAGTGTAAAATCCAGTCCAAAAGCCAGCAGGCTGGAGAGCTAAGAAGAGCTGATGTTCCAGTTCAAGTCTAAAGGCAAGAAAAAAACCAGTGTGGCAGCTCAAGGAAGTCAGGTGGGAGGACTTTCCTTTTACTCTTAGGAGAGTCAGCCTTCTGGTCTACCAAGCCTTCAACTGATTGGATGAGGCCCACCCACAATGGGGAGGGCAACCTGCTTTCCTCAGCCTGCTGATTCATATGTTCATCTCATCCAAAAACACCCTCACAGACACATTCAGGATAATGTTCCACCAAATATCTGGGCATCCCGTGGCTCGGTCAAGCTGACACATAACATTAACCGTCAGAGTGGATTCAAGAAAGGAGTAGGAATAGGGGGCATTAGAGACCCTGCATGTAGACCCTTCTTTTGAGGAGTTTCCCTATACAGGGAGTAGAAGTGGGTGGCAGCTGGAGGGAGATGTGGGGTCAAGAGGTTTTTGGAGTGGCAGAAACAAGAGCATGCTTGTACACTGCTGGGGAAGATCGAGTCGATGGGGAAAATTAACCATGGGGGGGGGGCGAAAGGAACCGTTGCTGGAGGACTGATCATAATTATGGGGCAAGAAGACATGGACTCAGTGCCTGGGTGGACGGTCGGCCTTGAGCAGGAGCCTGGTTGGCTCCTCGGCAGGAGGTGGAGGGAAGGCAGGACAGAGGGTGGCTGCATGGGATAATGGGGACACATGGCGCGCCTTCTCTGGGAAATGGGAAGCTGCAGGCTGGGACTGCAGATGCGGGGCTGGAGGGAGGAGGGTCTGGGAGCACAGCAGAGCGAACGGACTAGGGAACTGTCGGGGGCTCCGCAGGCCCTCTGGAGTCTCCAATCACAAATTTAAACTGAGTTGGGAGGTGTTAAGTCAGATGCAGGGTGGAGACGGCTGAGTGTGGAGAGCAGGCTGGGAGGTGGGGGCGTGTGGAAGGGAAGGATTCATGAGATGGACCACGGATGGATGGATGGACGCCTTGCTGGGTAAGGAGGAAGCCAGGGTGGGAGGGGCGGGAGGACCTGTGGGCAGTGAAGGGATTAGCTGGTCTGGCCTAAGCTGAGTGGTGGGAGTCAGCGCTGCAGGGAGGCAGCTGGGTGGACCACGGAAGAGAGTGGCTGAGCAAGAGTAGAGGCCATGACCTTCCGAGGAAGAGGTCAAAGAATTGAGGGAGCAGGGGCAGGAAGGACAGGAGCTAAATTCACCAGGGGCCGGGGTGGGGGGGTTTCGGGCTGGCAATGACCACCATGAGGAGGGATAAGCACAAGGATGTACGTACAGGGACACACAGTAGGTGCTTCCAGGAGTCGTATTTTGGTGCCGAGAATGTGGAACCTGGCATCATGGGACAGGACTTAAAATCAGGGTGTGTCAGCACATCTGTGCTATAGGATTTGCATGCATCTGTTTCTAGAAGGTGTGTCTGCAGGGCCTTCCTGTTGCCCTCTTCTTGCAGGATCCAGACACCCTCCAGTTTGTCCTGGGCCCGCAGAGTGGCCCCACCGGGCCTGTCAAAAGCAGCAGGGGTGGACAGATAAATGGGCAGACAGAAACTCAGGCTGAGCCTGGGAGCCAAGGGTGAGGCCAACGACACGGGCCTGGTCCCCTTCCCAGGGTCAGGGGCAGCTCCTGGCTGTCGGCTGTGATGTCTGGTGCATTTCCCTAGCCCGCCGCCCAGGCCCATCATGCCAACCCCTGGGGCAGAAGCAGGGAAGGAGCTGAGCAGGGTCAGTTGATGTGTCGGAGGGGCACCGCAGGGGGAAAGGCTCCCAGGGCAGCCCCTGCATTGCAGGGCTGGGAGCTAATGCTCTGTGGCTCAGAGCAGCTGGGGATGCCCCTCTGCCCTGTTCCTTTCTCGGGGTAGGGGCACCATGGCCGGCTTCCGGGGGGACGTCTCCTGTGACACCTGCCATGTGCCGGCTGAGCGGTCAGAAGCCTGAGCTCAAGCCCCGTTCTCACGTGTGGCCTGTGTGAGCTGCTGCCGCCCCCCACCCGGATCTGAGCCTCAGCTTCTGGTCTGTGCGGAGGAATCCTAACACCCGCCTCGCGGCTGGGCACGCACGTGACCTCTGGGGAGTGAGCATGAGGACAGCATGGAGTGGGAGGCAAAGTTTCGTGTTTTCCTCAGGGGCGGCCTCACTGCAGCCCGGTTCGGTTTCCCTTCCTTTCTCAGAGAAGCTTTCGGTGGGAGGAGCGGGATCACGATCTGAGCTGGTCCCTCCCGGACGGTTGAGACACACATTTTAAGGCACACCCCTGCGTTCTCGCCTTCCTTCACTCAGCATCGGTGCTTGCCTGCCACGTGCCGGGCAGGGAGGAGAGAATTTCCAGGGAATTTCCAGTGATGGTGGTCTGAGGAGGAAAGTGCTGGGGGCCATTAGCAAGTCCTTCCTTGCATTTTCTTTGTCATTTGGATCGGCTCCAGCTGCCTTCCCTGGGAGACGGGAGACCCGCTGTCCCTGGACGCCTGGCCAGGCAGGGCGACCAGAGAGCCTGTCCTTCTGGCAAGCAGGGTGATGCAGGTGCACTGAGAGAGCAGGGCCCCGCACACAGTAGGTCCAGGATGAAGGGGGCACCTTCATCCTGGTAGTACCCCAGGTAGTACCCCTACCTGGAAAATCCCTCAGAAACCTCTTCCCTGGCTGGTGTCCAGCTCTGCCCCACCCCAGCATCCTTCAGCTGTGGTCAGGTTGCTGAGACATTGCCTCTCTGTGCAGCGGCTAAGTTCACTGTTTGACCTTGAATTTTGAACTACGGCCGTCTCATTAGGGCTTGTCGTGGAATAAGTCATCTAGGCGTCCAGGCACGGCCTTCTCCTCTGTGACTCGGGCTGGTCTGAGCTCTGGAAGCCCTGGGACAGTGTCTCCATTGGCTGTACACCCCCACAGCGGTGCCTTATTCTGGGGTCACTGGCTCTGACCAGCGGGTCTCAGGGGTGCCCCTTGGGGTGGGGCGGAGCTGGGGGAGCCCTCTGGGTCAAAGGGGTACACACAGCCCCCTCATTGAAGGTCCCGCTGGCTGTGCTCCAGGGGAGAAAGGTAATAAGGAGCAACTTGCACTTACTATCGGTATAAATCCCACAATCAGGAAAATTGCTTCAATTGCTAAAAAACGCTGGTGGGAAAGTCCATTTATTTTTCATTTTTCTTGTGCACTTGCCCCCCTTACGCATGAATCACTGTCGGTATGTAGATTAAATTTATACCCCCGTTATCTTTCATGTCTCTGGGGCTCTGGTGTCAGCCGGGTTTCTGGTTACTGAAAGCCACAGTCTGCTTCCTCGTGGGGAGACATGTGGTCCTCTGCCAGGGGGCTCCTTCCTCTGTTCCAGAGCTTCCCCTCAGCCCTCCTCCCCTCCACAAGATCAGGCTTGCTTTTTGGAAAACCTCATTCTTCTCTGGAGCTGCTCATGCTCCGGCACCACCGGAAGAGGACGTGGACACTGGACTTTTGTGTTTTCTGTGAGAGGGCTTGCAGGGAGCATGCTGAAGGCACGATTTCATTTCTAACACTTGCTTTGTGAATTGGCTTCGAGAGGATCCACAAAGTGCAGGCATTTTGAAAACACACATCAGAGACACATGCACACACAGGCTTCTTTTTTCTTTGTCCCTCAGACACACACACGCACCTACTCACAGGGGATAGAACCGGGTGCCTGCTTGCCTGCCTTCCTCTTTAACGTGGGTGACCTGGTTAAACAGCAGCTGTGGAAGAAGCCTGGTTTCACCTGGATTCTGGGAGGAGTAGAACTTTCTAGAATGGACCGTATGCTTTGTTCCCCACCCTCAGATTTAGCCATCTCCGTGTACATCCTCTATAAAGTGTGGTTCGTCATGAGCTGATCCATTCACCCAACAAGTGTTAGCTCTCTGTTTCTGAGTCCTGTAGCCCTTAGAAAATCTGATGCAACCCCTCATGACACACAATTCTGAATGAGTCGGGGGTAGTTTGCAGAGTCCACCCTGAGCCGTGGGCTGGAGAACCCCTGCGCTGGAGGACTGCCCCTGTGCCCCCCACTCACCTCGCCACACCAAGGTCTGGGGGTCCTTCTGAGCCAAACGCCCCAGCTCCTCACACCCCAACACTCTTCTCAGACCTCGTCTCAGAAGAGTAGTCCCCTGGGCCACACTTCGAGACTTAGAGCCCCCCCTTCTCTCTCTGCGACACCGCGTGGCTGGGTGGGGAGCTCCCGAAACAGCAGCTGGCCGCGCCCGCTCCAGGCCCCTGGCGCCCCCCAGCAGGTATCATTACCGCATAAGAGACCCATCATTCTGCATTAATCTGGGATTCATCATGATAGCCATGACCATAATTAATTTATTTGGTATTAATGTGGATGAAATATGTACTGTCCTTTCAGGGGAAATCAGGCTGCCTATAAGCATTAGTTAAAAGGACCATTAAAATCAAACCTTCCCCAGATCCATTAGGCGAAGTCTTTCATCCTGAAGAAGATAAAGTTCTGCTGTGTGAAATGTCATGAATAATTAGGTTGATTGCTGTTTTAAACTCTGCCCCTGCGTCTCCAATCCCTCCCGCCTCCCTCCCGAAGCAGGCACGGCTCACCTGCCGGGGAGCACCCCCTTTCAGCACCCGTGTCGACACTGGCCCCAGGTTCCCCTCTGGCCTCTATGACCACCCGGATGGCATGGGGAAGGGGGTTTCAGTGATCGCACTAGACCCTACTTTCAGTGGGTCTCCTTCTCCCCACTTCCCACCCTGGGCCCGGGGTGGGGGCAGGCGCCTTCCTCTGGCCTCAGTGCTGGTCCAGAAAGGTGTAGACCAGAGAGCGGGCCGAAGAAGCACTGTTCAAACTGGGGTCTGCAGACTCCTTGTCCAGCATGGTGCAGGGGTGTGAAAGATGCAGATTCCTGGGCTCCCCTCAGACCAGCGCATCTCGGGGGCTGTGCATGGGAAGGGGATGGAGGCTGGCATCGAGGCCTTTGGTGTGTGCGGGACGAAGGGGAGAGACAGGAGTGAGGAGCTGTTGGGAGAGCCCCGCTCTTACTGCCATAGCCGCGTTGCTCCAGGCCTGCCGTGCGGACACCGGCATGTGGGGTCTCCAGGCTCCCCTCGTGGGAGCATGTGAAGAGGTAGGTGTTCGCCGGATGCCTTTTGCACCCCAGCCCAGAGCACACGCAGTTGCCCGGTGGGGCTGGTCGTCGCGGCCTTGCCGGGAAGCTGCAGACCAGGGTGCAGAGGCTGACACCGCCTGCTCAGAGGGAACCCGGCGTATGGATCGGGTGGTTGGGAGGCCGGGCGAGTCGGCCTCAGAAGAGGCACTGGAAACTCGCTCTGATGCAGCCTCTTCATTTGGTGGGGAAAGAGCCCGGGCCGCAAAGCCATGCATGGGGCTAGCCGGGACCGAGGGCTGGTAAGCACAGGGGCTGGGGGCGCAGGCATGATGCGCACGGACAGCACAGAGTGGTGGGTGGGAGAGGGGCGGACATGATGGGAAGGGGAGGACAGCCCCCTCCTCACTGTGCTCTAACCCCTTCATGCTGCCCTGACAGGCGCTTCGGCACGAAATGCACGGCCTGCCAGCAGGGCATCCCCCCAACCCAGGTGGTGCGCAAGGCCCAGGACTTCGTCTACCACCTGCACTGCTTCGCCTGCATCATCTGTAACCGGCAGCTGGCCACGGGGGACGAGTTCTACCTCATGGAGGACGGGCGGCTGGTGTGCAAGGAGGACTACGAGACGGCCAAGCAGAACGGTAAGCCGGGCCTGCTGCTGACCTGGGTGCAGGCCGAGCCCTCGGCCGCGTCCTGCCAGCTCCAAGCTGCCCTTCCCCTGGAGCCCTGCGCACACCCTGCCGGCTCTGAGAAGCTTCCGCAGACCCCTGCGGGGCAGTGCCGGTCGCTCCCCCCATCCCTTAGCCCTGGCTGGCCTCGCTGCAGCCTCAGTGGGCTGACGGGGCCCCCACATCAGGTGGCGGCTGAAGAAGTCAGGACCTTGTGCTCTTCGTGGCGGTGGCTTCTGGCCTGGGACAGGGCGCTGTCTACCGTGGACGCTGGCTTCTCCCCAGTCTTGTGTACTGGGGTGCACGTGACCCCTGGCGCTCCCACACCTCAAAGGCTTCTGTCGGTGAGAGCCGGAGCAAGGCCTGTGTCGGCTCACACTTCGGCGAACGGCCTTCTGTTTCCCCTCTCCAAGTGCAGGCTTGTCGAGGGCAGGGTCTCCCCTTTCCTTGAGCGGTGAGGACCCCTCGTGTCTCCCGAAGTCCCTGATGCAGGAGCCAGTCTTCACACTCCGAGAGACTCCAGTCAGCCACAGAACTTTCCGCCCATCCTGCCCTCCCTCCAGCTCCCTCGGCCTATTGAACGGGGTCTGCCCCGTGGAGACCTCCACAAGGCTGACCCTGATGTCAGGGCCCCAGGGTGAGCTGCTCTGGCCTTCCAGGGCCATGCTCTCGAGCAGCCCGGGGCCTTTCCAGGACCCAGACAGGGCTGTGGCCCCGCAGGGAGGCCAAGCTCCCTCCCTTGGAGCCCCACCTCTGGCTGCTCACTCACAGCTCTGCCCCCAGGTGCTGCACCCTTCACCCTGGCTCCAGACTTGGCATTTGGCCAAACTCTACCTGGGAATCTCAGACGCACAAACTCGCAACCATCAAGATCATTTGCCCTTGACTAGAGTTTTTATTAACTCAAGGTGTTACTGCGAAAAGCAGCTCTCAATGGCGCTGGGCTTGATGGGGGAAGAAAAGCAAAAACAATTTCATGCATCTCCTTCTAGATCTTTCCTGGGCCCCATGCACATGCGTTACAGAGATCGGATCTGATATGTAACATGCATTACAGAGATCTGATGGAGAAATGAATTTGAGGGTTTTGTGGTGGCGAGGAGGCAGAGGTATACGGGCCGTTTTGGTGAGGCAGCTGGAGCCCAGCTTGGCTTTGGTGGGAGGGGAGCAGGACACCACTGCAGGGGCGCCTGAGTCGGAGGCTTCCACTCTCTTCTCCCAGAACCCACAGGGCACTGCCTTTCGGGATGGACAGACCTTCAAGTCCCCGTTCTCCTCTTCCTGGGGGCCTCGGCAAGCCCATTCCCAGGCTCTTTGCCTTAATGTATTCATCTACTCTGGTTCCTTAAAACTCCCCCAATGCTGCTGCTTTGGAGTCAATTATGATGTCAGAGAAGATTAGGGCATCTTGTCGGGGATAAGCCATCAAAGCAGATGGGCTCAGAGATCCCAAGCTGCCTTTGGAACTCTAATGCCCTTCCCCAGAGATACTAAGAATGTGTGACCTCCCTCCAGGCCGGTGGCTGCTCTCATCCTCAGAGACTTTGTTTAGACCCTGAGCACTCACGGCTGGGCACCCACCTCTGCTGGGGACAATTCAAGAGGTGGGGGAGACCAGCTGGGGAGGCAAGAGTGACAGCGGAGCCAACACTTCTACTGTGATTATTTGTGCCACACCAGACCTCTGGAGGACCTGGGACTTGGCATCAGAGGCTGGTGGATATCTGCTCGGTCACTAACTTGGGGGCCCCCTGGCCAGCTGTGTAACTGGTTGAGCTTTGGCTTCTCAGCTCCATATGGGGGATGGGGAGTAACACCTGCCACACAGGGCCATTTCCTGAGGTTTACATAGGACGGCACCTGCGGAAAGGGAGGCCGAATGAGGGTGAGAGGCACGAGGAAGAGGAATGTCCACAAGGGGTGAGATCTGCTTTAGACTTTCAGCTAGCCGAAGGTTACACAGTTTTCCTGATGCCTTCCTCCTGCCTCTGGCTGCCGGTGGGGCAGAGGCCAGTCCATCCTGTGAAATCCGGGCGACCTGAGTACAGCAGGGACCTTTGTCTGCTTTGGGACGTTTGGTTCTTTATATGTTTTAATTCCTCCTTGCTGATCTAAACCCTCTTTCAGGCTTTCAGTTCCCTCCCCTTGGGCTACACAAAGGACTTAATATCAGCTATTTGTACCTTAGTGTGAATGATTTTGTTCACTTGTTACATCTCCCTGGATATTTGCATTTTCAATATAATGAGGTTGCATTTTATGCCAGGGACAAGTGCTAGGAGACCCTGCATAATTCAAAACCAACATATTTTAAGACTAATTTTCCCATAGGAATTAATGTAAAAAGTAGGAGGGGGGGGATGTATTCTGGAAGCACATAAATCCATAGCCGGTGAAGTGTATCTTTGCCTTAATGCTACTTTTTATTTTCTCAGCACTATCTCTAATACCTTGCAGAATGCTCTCTCCTAAATTAACGGCCGAGGATATCATGGTCTCGCTTGGCCTTCTTCATAGCGTTTTATCACATTTAACTTTCGTACCAAAGTTATTGATTTTTGGGTACATTTTTCAGCATGAGCCCTGCCACCACTACTTAATGAATACTTGGATGACATTGTTATAGGATATAAAAAAGATTTTAAATTATAATAACAGTGAATGTTAAAATAACAGCATAATAGTCCCCATAATCGCAAGAAGAAAGTCCTGTGCACAGAGACAGCAGTTCTGAGCTCCTGGGCCACCAACCCAGGATGGCAGGTAGATCCCAGTGGCCGCGGTGAAAACAATTTCTAAAATCACTAGGCCGGCCTATTTAAAAATTAGACAGCTCTTGAGGAATTACATTTTTTTGTTGGTTTCATTATATCATATTTTAGATCCGAAGACTGTAGAAATGTATTCAAAGTGCACGATTACATATTGGCATCAAATGCTGTCCTCTGTCATCTGTATAAATAGGGGCAGAAGGGGCAGATTCCTTTTGATAGAATTTAAAGTAGAGAACTTTGGAGGTTTTCCTCAGTCTCTGCCGTGGCAGCTCTGGAAGCCTTGTTCTTCAGATGCAGGGCTCCCAAGAGGGAACGGGTGGCAGGGGATCGAGGACAGTGATGGCTCTGCTGGAGCAGAAAGCAGCCCAGGGGGAGACAACTGGGGACTTCCTCGTCCTCCCTCCGCTGTGGGTGTGACTGCCACGGGGACTGGGGCCATGTGCCTCCCACTTAGGGCAGGTGCTGGTGCCCTGGGCTTCAGAGCGGGGAGGGGACTCGCCCATGTCACTCCATTGTTCAGCAAGAAGGCTGAACCCAGGTCTTCCAGGTGCAAGAAACACCTTTCGGAATTGTGAGGGTTGTTTGCACATGAAGTTCTCAGATCATGAGGCACATAGTAGGTGCTTAGCAAATGTTGGCTATTATTGGTCCTAAGAGAGGGTTTTCTTAAATGGAAAGGAAGGTAGGAATATAGCAGTGACATTTTAAAGGACCCAGAGAGGGAACCCAGAAGACCCAGAGAGCCAGGGACGCAGTGGCGGCTTGTGGACTCGGGGGTGCCCGGCAGAGAACGGCGGAGGTCTAGCGCTGGGAGGGGAGACAGGGCGTCTGCCCCTGGCGGGGTGCTCCCGGACGCGTCCCGGTCTTTGCCTGACTAGCGAACCAGCCTCTGACCGCCGGGAACGCCAGGCTTATCTGCTCAGAACCCACGGAAGACTGGATCGGGCGGTGTGTTGTCCTGAACCCTCCTCAGACCAGTGGTTTTCCAAAAATATTGACTATGACCCCGAGTAAGCTGCCCCTTTTCCGCTCAGCATACAGTGAGCCCTGAGCAAGTCCTGTGGAGCCACACTGGCCCTCACTGATGCCATCCCACCCCTCGTGTGACACGGTCCCTCTCGGGTCCGATCCTCTCGGTTGACAGTGCGTCCCACTAGCCGGGTCTGGCCCGTGATGGGCGAACTCTGCTTAGATGACTAGCGAAGGCGCTGGTCACCCCTTCTGAGCTCAGCGTCGCCTCCGCAAAGGGACCTGGGAAGTGGGGGGCTCCCGAGGGCAGGAGGGGCAGAGGTGTCTGGGGCAGCCCCGAGCACACGTCATTCGGCCTGGCTCACGCGCCCTCACTGCCCGGCTACCCGCAGGACGTCCAGCCGCAGTGTGCCGTGACCGGGAGGCACGTGGGACCGTACACCTTCCGCCCGGCGGGAGCCCCTGCGTGGCGGGGCCGGCAGGGGATGGGGAGCCGAGGGAGGGACCGTTGTCCTCACTTTTCCGTGACTTGGGAAGGCCTGTGGTGAGGAGTGGGCTCCGTGGGGGTCGTTCCCCATTCCTTCCCATGGCTCTGCCCACGGTGGGCGAGACTGCAGGAGGTGAGTGGGGGGGGATGAGCCCCAGATGCGTGGGGCGGGCAGAACCCAGTAAGGGGCGGTCTTCCCTGCAGACGACTCCGAGGCCGGAGCCAAGCGGCCCAGAACCACCATCACAGCGAAGCAGCTGGAGACGTTAAAGAACGCCTACAAGAACTCCCCCAAGCCCGCCCGGCACGTGAGGGAGCAGCTTTCCTCGGAGACCGGCCTGGACATGAGGGTCGTTCAGGTGAGACACTGGGCCCCTGGCCGCCTCCGCCGTCTGGGGGTCCCAGGCCTGAGCCCTCCTGCTGGGCTGCTGCGTGATCTGTGCCACCTACGCTGTGCAAGAGGGAGGCTCAGGGAGTGCCCTGGGCAGCTGGGACCCGGGGAAGCTTGTGGAAGCAGAGCCGGAGGCAGAGGGAGTAGCGGGCGCATCACACTCCCGGCCCTGAGCTCGACCGACGCTTCAGTGCGTCTCCAGCGACCTGTCCTGGGGACCCTGGGGGCCTTGGGTTTGTGGCGGACACCCCCCGAGCGGGTCCCTTCTGCTTTGTGTGGCAGGTTTGGTTTCAGAACCGAAGGGCCAAGGAGAAGCGCCTGAAGAAGGACGCGGGGCGGCATCGCTGGGGACAGTTCTATAAGAGCGTGAAGCGGAGCCGGGGCGGCAGCAAGCCGGAGAAGGAGAGCTCGGCAGAGGACTGTGGGGTTAGTGACAGTGAGCTGAGCTTCCGAGGTGAGCAGGGCTGGAGGGGCGAGGCCGAGGCCTTAGGAAAGGCCCCTGGGAATCAGTAGTTCTTGACAAGCAGGAGGGATCTTTCTTGAGGCCTTGACGACTGCCTCCTGAAGCCAGGCTCTTCCCGGCGACTTGCACTGAAGGGGGGCGGGCGGGTGCCAGTGGCCCTTTCAGACAGGACAAGGAGTAGGACACAAGAGAGCTCTGCTGCTGAAATGTGGAAGCTGGGTTCCCCAGGATTGTGGGCCCCAAGGCCTCCCCTCCTTTCCTGCTGACTGGGGCTCTCTCACTGGCCCGTGCAGCTGGGAACAGACAGCTGTGTCTCGGCCCCTCTCCTGCATTCCCCTCCTTTGGGGGGGGGTGGCCTCCCTCCCACGATCCCCTGGAGCAAGCCCCGTCCTCCTCTCCTGGTGGCGGGGAGAACGTGCTCAGGAGGCCCTTTGCCCTGGGAAAGCTACACAGTGAGCGCACGCGGGATGGGGACAGGTCTCACTTCCAAAATCCCTTCCCCCACCACTCACTCCATCCTGGCCCCGCACAGAAGCTTTGCCGCATGCGCTACATTCAAATCCGTGTGTCAGCAAAATGGCAAATCGCTGCATGTCTGGGATCCCAAGGTTGTTTGCAAACAGCCATTAACTATTCTCATTTACTGAGTCCTCAGCTGTGGAAGGTTCTCTGTTGTGGGTGGATCGAAAGAGTAGGGAGCGGGTGGGGGTGGCTCAGAAGTCTGGTTGCCAGTTGTGGCTCTCTCAGATCGATTCGCTTTTCTTGAGCCTGTTTCCACATCTGTAAATGGGGAACAACTACGTCCTTGCCCATCTCAGTGTTGTTGTGGGGTTTGATGAACACAACCGGCTGCGGATGTGTTTGGGTGAAGCTCAGCACAGCTGTACACTTGGAAGTCATGACTGTCCCCACAGGGACCCACAGAGGGTCGGATGGAAGGACAGGTGTAGGCAAAAGGCCAGATAATGGCCATTTTCCAATGGAGCTGAGCCTTCATCGTTCTGCCCCCTTTAAAGAGCATGAGCTCTTTCCGCCTTTTCATTTTCTGGGTGGAGTTGGCGGGTAGAGGGGCAGGGGTAGGCAGACCTAGGGCAGGTTATAGAAGGAATGGGTGTTGACGTCTAGTCTGGAGAAGCTTGATAGGAGCTGATGCATGGGCCCAGGGTGGGAATAGAGAAGGAAGTTCATGGGGCAGAGGCTGGAACCAGCTGGCGGCCAGAGCACAGTGCCCTGGAAGGGCAGTCGCTTACTCTGGAGGTCTGTCCTCTGGGGTCCTGGAAATGGGTCAAGAGCCTGTGCTCCCCTTCCTGTCCTGTTGGTGGAGTTAGGAAAGCCATTTAATCTGATCTGAGCTGCAAGAATCAACGTCTGGAACATGCAGGATCGTTACATCTTGCTTTGTAGCTCTTTTCTGTTGGGCTCAGGTGGGACCCCATGTTGACATGTCATGGATCTCTCTGGGTAACTACAGAACTCTTCTTTCTTAAGACTAAAACTGCTCGCCTCTCTTGGAGAGATGCATTCTTCTGGGTAGCACAGGTGCCATTAGAAGCCCTTCATGAAATTCTTCAAGAAACAAAAAGGCCCATTTGCCTAATCAAGTCAATACTTTGTCCCCAGTGAAGAGCTTATGAGAGAGAGAAACCAAATCCTTCGAAACTGAACCGCTTTTCCAGGTAGACCAGGAGGATTTTGTATACATGCCCAAGAGTGGCCCTCAGCTACCCGCCCCACATGGGCCTTCTTTCCCAACCAAAGAAACCAAGCACTTTTCCCAGCCTGAAAGCTCTCAGATTAAATCCTGTCAGCACGTAGTTTCCATTTGTGAGGCTGATAACGCAAGACCCACAAAGCTCAGGCATTCATATGCTTTCGTGTAGCTTAGTCCGTGAGCCACATGGGACCAGCAAACTCACCAGACCCTTGTCCAGCCTCCTGGGACCTGCCGGCCGTCTCTGCAGGTGTTTCTTCTGTGGGTCAGTCTCGGGCTGCCAGGTGGACGGTGGCGGAGTCTGACGCGTGCCTGGCAGCGAGGCAGCAGCCTCCCTGGGGCGGCTTTCTTGGTCACGTGTATTCCTAGGTTGTGAAGAACAGGGACCACTGGAGTCCTGGCGGCTGACAATAAATCTCCGTTCTTTTGTCCACAGAGGATCAAATTCTCTCAGAACTTGGCCACACCAATAGGATTTATGGCAACGTGGGGGACGTTACAGGCGGACAGTTAATGAATGGGAGCTTCTCCATGGACGGGACAGGACAATCCTATCAGGACTTGAGGGATGGGAGCCCTTATGGAGTCCCCCAGTCTCCCTCCTCCATATCGTCCCTGCCATCCCACGCTCCTTTGCTCAATGGGCTGGATTACACGGTGGACAGTAATTTGGGCATCATTGCGCATGCGGGGCAGGGAGTGAGCCAGACGCTGAGAGCCATGGCTGGGGGACCCACCTCTGACATCTCCACAGGAAGCAGTGTAGGCTATCCCGACTTCCCAACGAGCCCAGCCTCTTGGCTCGATGAAATGGATCATCCTCCTTTTTAAACATCTCTCCTCCCTACCCTACCCGTCCTGGCTTGAGAGAATATCTTCAAGGATCAAAAGAGACTTGCCTTTTCAGGATCAAAAGTGCGCCAATGTGAATTTCCATTATTTTCAATGGAAGTCCTCCGCTGATCCCTAGGCGGGCGAGAGACCAGACCACACTAGGGCCCTGTTATCCTGGGGGAGTAGTGGGAACGCAGCCTCCTCTCAGAACACGGCACAGGGGCGCAGAGCCTAGAGCGCTAGGGTGCTGCTTGGTGGCTTCCTACCCCCGCCCTGCTTACAGGCTTTGGCTGCTCGGTGCTTGGTAGCACGAGGTGACCGTCAGGCCACCTTGGCCTTTGGGAACTCTGCTCCGACTGGTGTCTCATGCGATGCCTCCCGAACCACCGCTCTCACCAGAACTGAGATTCCTGACGTAGAGGCATCATGGCCCTTGAGTATAATAAAAGCGATTTCTGGACCACCCTATTGAACTCTAATTTTGAAAATAAAAAGTCACTTATTTAAGGTCAGTGAAAACTCTGATGGCCACCATTTGATATTGAAAATGTCCCCTTCTTCTTCTTTTTTTTCTCTTTGAAAAATATGACTCCTTTCCTGCCCAGAAGTGCAAGCCAGACAATATTTGTCCGTTTTGGTTTTTAAGAAATCCTATCCCTATCACTGAACCCCTGATGGCAAGAAGTGGTTTTCCTTGCAGGTGACTCAGGCTGGAGCTGAGTGGCCCTGGACCATCACAGCGACTGCCCGACGAGTCCCCTCGGTGCACACTGTGCCTTTTTAATTTGCTCGTATCATTTATTCCACGACGCAGGCTGTGGGCTACAAAGTGGTTAAAGCTAAAATATGGAGAACAGGTCGACAATCAGTGCGCAGTGCAGGCGCATGTGGATTCCAAGGGTGCAGGCCGCGTCAGCAGAGAGCCTCCCACAGCCCCTACCCCGCAGGCTGAACCGGCCCTGGTCTCTCTGGCAGGAGCTGGTGCAGACGAGCTCGCGAGCCCAGCCCTCCGGCGGCCAGCCCACGCCGGCCCTTGAGAAACGAGAGCTTTCTCTGGGGTAGCTGACTCAAACTGGACAGTTTTGGTGTCTTCCTCTTGAATAGTAACGTGTTTTTGGCCCATCTTGGTGGAGAGCATCACTAGGGAGCAGCCCTAAGATCGCCCGAAGGGTTCCAGGTGGTTCTTGGGCTGCATTTCTCTGGGCTGCTACCGCAGTCCCCCGTCGCGCCCCGCACCGGGACTTCTGCAGCGCACACCTCGGGGTAGGAGCCGGGTGGCAGGCCAGTCCCCTTGGGAAATGGTGGTCGGCTTCTTCCGGCCTCCACCTTCTTAAACGAGAGAGTAGGAAAAGGTAAGCAGGCCTTGCCTCGCTTTCACATGCGGTGACGGGGCCACGGATGGCAGGGATGCTGGCCCCTTCTGGGAGTGCTTCGTCCCACTTGAGGCCCCGGGGATTCAGGCACGCGGTGGGCAGCCTGAAGAAGGCCTAAAGCACCTCCACTTCGGCGGCTGCGTCTACTACAGATGCCTTCCCAGGACTAAACTGAGGTCAGTCAGGCTTTCAAATGGGTAGGCAGTGAGTTCCTGGGATCAGCCTGCTGGCCGCCCTTGCTCTCATCGGTCTGGATTGTCCCCTTACTGTCTGGTGTGTTGCAACTGCTGTGACTGTCGCCTGGAGCGTCCGCAAACACAGACTTCTTCAGGCTCCAGGGGTGGGGGTGGGGGTGGGTCACACCGGGCCAGGTTGCTCCTGGGAATTCCCCAGGAGTGGGAACGCTGGGAGCGGGAGCGGGGACACACACGGGAGACGATAAGCCGTGCGAAGGAAAGGAAGACACAACTGTCCCCCGGAGGGCAGCTTCTTCCACGCACTGGTCTCTGCAGGCTGCTCACGGGACGCAGGAGAGAGACAGTAACTGTCCCACCCACACCAGTGTCTCGGCCTGACTGGCCTAGGGACTCAGGGGACTTCACAGCCACGGCCCATGTTTGGCGCGTGCAGGGCAGGGAGGGCGTGCTCTCTGGAGAGCCAGGCCCCCTCTCTGCGTGGCACTGGTTTTTTTTTTTTTTAAACGTTTTATTTACTTATTTGACAGAGATCATAAGTAGGCAGAAAGGCAGGCAGAGAGAGAGAAGGGGGCAAGCAAGCTCCCTGATGACTGGAGATCCCGATGTGGGGCTCGATCCCAGTACCCCGGGATCATGACCTGAGCCAAGGGCAGAGGCCCAACTCCCTGAGCCACCCAGGTGCCCCCGCCCCTGGTTTTTTAAGATCAACTGAAGTTGACCTGTTTTGGGTTTTGTAAGTGGCTTCCTCACGCTCATTCCCGATTCGGTGGCGGGAGAAGGGGAAGCTGTCCTCACTCCCGCCAGGAACACAGGTCTCCTGCGCCCAGGCAGCGGCACATTCGATGGCGGTGGCAGCCTCTTGCGTTTGGCGAGGTCGGCTGGCTTGAAAAGCCGTTTTGCGAGCACTGGCCAGAAAGCGGGGGAGACTGAGCGAAGCTCCCTACAGCCCCCTCCCCAGAAAGCGGCAACACTGGTGCCTCACTTAGAAGTACAGCCCCTAGAGCCTCCGATTTGAAGTCGGTCTCCTCACACGTGAGGGTGGCGTGTGGCTGGGCCAGGGCCCCATGGAGCCACACAAGCCAAGACGCTTCCTTGGCTTCTCCGTGGCTCATCACCTTGAGATTCTCCTAAAGCACTCACCTAGTGCTCCCTGTGGTCGTACGCTAACATCCTAGTAATCCTCTATTACCGAGGGATCGGTGCTACACGGGAGCAGTTTCCTCCTTACCAAAACGATATGGATGAATTTTTCAAATGAAACGAGAGCTTCTAAAGGCATTTACAATCTTTGGATCTGTCTTTGGCTCTAAGAGGGCAATGAACTAGCGCCTGTTATCTGCAGCGCTTCGGAATCCCGGAGCAAATTAAAGTCAGAAAGAAAAACAAACTCCCCGCCTCTCAAGTTTCCAGGGATAACTGGTATGAGCAAAAACGGGGCCTGAGTGGCTATGGAAGAATATACGTTTGCCGAGATGTTTAAGAAAAGCAGAGAGGAAATCCCAAATCCAAGGGCTAAGCCGGCCCTCTGGGTTAATCACATTGCTGGGGAGCCTGGCTCCTTTCAGGGACTTGCTGGGCAACTCAAGGCCAACTCGGCTCCATCTTCATCCTTTCTCCTTCCTGCCCCACCTGGTAGTTAGGACTGTAATGTAAGATGAAAATCAACGGCCGTACTGATAACGTTACTCCTGTGAACGGGTCAACGTCAGGGAAAGAGAACGAGACCCAAGACAGGCATTTTGGAGTGTCTTTAAAGTTGGCCTTTTTTTTTTTTTTTTTTTTTGTGAGCGTGAAACACAAAATCTAGTAAGATCACTGGGGCCATTAGATCTTCATACTGAAGCTCACGTTGCAGAAAGTGTAGAAGTCTGTAGACAAAGGACATTAACGCCTCTGAAGCTCAAGCTGGTTATTTTGAGATAACTGCCTCCTTGCAGGACGGGCTCCAAGGCCTCAGCTGAGCCAAGTGCCCTCTGACGGTGCTCGTCTGGCCCCCATGCTCCCGCGTGACCCCTCCCACGCACCCCGACTGACGTCTCCGTTACAACCACGGAAATAATGACCACACCTCCTCAGCCAGCAGCCGCTGGAAGGCCTGAGGAGGCTCATTTTTAAACACTGCACTTTAAAAATTGGAAACCGTGACATGAAGAAAAATTCAATTAAGCGGAAATGAGTTTTGTTTTATTGGCTGCTGCTGACGGGCTCTGGGCATGCTGAAAGCTAAATAAAAAAGCACATCACTGGCTCTCTCTTTCTTGGATTGGTCAGTTGGCCCTTTTTGCAGTAGTTGCTCCAACTGCTCTAACATGGTGACTGGAGCCAAAAAGAGAGAGCGCGGCAAAGCCATCCCATCCACATACTGCTTGGTAGGACCCCACGGAAAGCACAGTTTCATGCTGCTAGCTCTGGTGAGGAGGCAGCTGCAGGTTTGGGAGGTGTGCCAAGCATTTCTTTCCTTAGGGAGGCAGAGCACAGGTGGACAGAGAAGGACACCCCCGCTGTCGTCTGCTGCCCACCTAGAGACCAGAATCATTTGTACATCCGCACGCGAGGACTGTGTGCAGCCAAACACGTGGGTTCAGGGCTGCAGGGACCCAGAAGCTGCTCTGAACTTGCATTCAGACCTCAAAGCCCCAGATCCCCTAAGCTCTGGATTGTGGCCCTCACCCTTGGCAGTGTAAATTTTGTACAGTTAAAAAGAAATGAAGTCTCATTTCCTGGAAAAAAAAAAAGAAAAAGAACAAAAAAAGGACCCACCCATCCTTATTTATTGCCATGTGACTTTGGAACACAGAAGCTGGTGCGTTTGTTTGTATATGCCTCCTGTGTGTTGGCATGAGATGTGTACGGTAAAATTATGTCAAATAAATATGGAAATTCTTTAGAAGCGGATGTGTCTTGCTTTTCATTTTTGATTCTCTGGATTTTTTTTTCTCTTGATATAATTAGGACAAAAAGCTAAGCTGACCTGAGGTCCTTTCACCACTGGAAAGAAACCCAAAATACAACTCTGAACGCCAGAATGACTTACAGCCACGAACACCAGAAGTGCCAAGTAAAGGTTCGGTTAGAGGAAGTGCTCTGGTTTTGCTGACAGCAATTTTCTGGATTCCAATCCTCTGCTTCTAAACCTAGGGGATGGGCAGAGAAAACCCACTGGCCACATAATCTTAGTTAATGTCTGTCCTGCTGCGTTTTAAAAGTCGTTCCCACTTCAACATTTCCTCCCGAGGGAAAGTACGTGCAAACATCTATGTTTGGGTGAGAGGTGGACAGAAGGATAGAAACACCTCATCAGAGTCATCCGAGCTCCCTGATGAGCTTTTCTAGAAGAATCTTCAGGTTTTCCTCTGTCAGAGGCTTTATTAGTGTGCAGGATCTGAAGGTTGGCTGGAATGGAAAAGGCAACACAGCTTCTTTCATTAAACAAAATAATAATGATAAAAATTGAAGTCCTCCTATTTCTTTAGAGCTGGGTTTCCATCTAGGAAAAACCAGAGTGCCTTTTCCATTAGTGACGAGGTTTATTTGAAGATCCCAAACAGGTGCACTGCCCATATGGCAGCTACTAGACACACGTGGCTATTTATACTTCAAATGGCTGATATTCCAGAGCCGCAGGTCCCGTTCCTCACGCCTGCTCTGGGTCAGTGCTCCGCAGCTACGCGCGGCCGCCGGCTGCCGTTACTCGGACGCACAGACAGAGCAGGGCAGTCACCGCGAGAGTTCCAGGGGTCGGTGCGGGTGGGCCGTGCTGACCGTGGGCAGACTAAACGCATCCATCACGTTAGCCCCTGGCTCTCCCGGAGCGCACGGTGACGTGTTTGGAGACTCCCTCGACAGCGGTAGGGCCAGCTTCTCTGTCCTTCTATTTTCGGGGCAGCGCTGCCCAGAAGAACAACTTGCCTGGGTACAAGGGAAGGGGGCCCGGGCTCTGGACTCCCGAGTCCTCAGTCCAATGCTGCCGCCGGCTTGTCCCGGCTCTCCGCGACTCCTGGCGCGCGCTGTGCCCCACGGTCTGTGCCGTGACACAGGAACGACACTGCAGCGACATCCAGCGAGACTCTTGGGGGACTTGAAGGTCTTTTAGTGAAGACCCAGATCTCTGCTATCAGGAGAGGGGATTGGGGTAAATACTTCGTAAGGCCGAGAAAGGCGGCCGGGGTGGGTGAAGATGAGAGCATCACGCGGGAGGGGGCTGCTGGCGGGGGAGCGCGGGAGGCGCTGGGCACGAGGACTTGTTTCCTTCACTAGCCCCGTCCCTTGCCTGGTGGAGAGGGAGAGTCACAAAGCGGCTATGAAGGGCTCTGCTGCTCCTCAATTTAATTACTAATCTGAGTCTCCCTGAGGCACTAATGATGGGGTCCGAGAGTTCTGCTAGTGTGTGCAGCGCGCACCAGGTCTCGAGGCTTTCACCCGCGAACCCCTCGCCATCAGCGTGTCTACGTGGATGGAGTCTTTGCCTTCGGGACGCTGGCAATCCTTTTGAGTCTATCAGGCCGACAGCCACGGGACCGCTTCCACTTTGTACTCTACGCACATAGCTGCAGCACAATGCATCTAGTAACTTTCGGAATTATGAAATGTGTTCTCAGCTCACAAAGGAAGCAGAGGGCATCTACTTTTTTTTTGTCACTAAAAACCAGCCCCTGAGCAGTGTGATTTTCTGATAGTTACTTTTCAAAAAGACGGCTGCTTAAAAAAGAATATAGGAGGGGCGCCTGTGTGGCTCAGTGGGTTAAAGCCTCTGCCTTCGGCTCAGGCCATGATCCCAGTGTCCTGGGATCGAGCCCCGCATCAGGCTCTCTGCTCGGCGGGGAGCCTGCTTCCTCCTCTCTCTCTGTCTCTCTGCCTACTTTTGATCTCTGTCTGTCATATAAATAAATACGATCTTAAAAAAACATATAGGAAAGAAATCACCAGCCAGAATAAAATAAGACGCAAACCCAGGCCGAATGAAGGCTCAGCACTCAGCTTTTTCACGGCTTTTCTTTCTGCTTGGGCGTAGGATTCGACTCAGCCAAAACAGAACAGGTTAATAAGAGATCAAAGGCTAATCATTGTGTTGTAAACTTAACTGATTGCCAAACTAGAAGAAAACCACGAGAGGTGATCCTTAACGTATCTGGATGTATTTCCTTAGATTTGCTATTTGAGGCATCGTTTCAAAATCGTCCTTTACAGTCTGAAAGGAAAACTGTTGCCTTCCCCAGAAGAATGCCGCTTCAGTTTTGTCACCTGGCATTCCTGGTGCTTTCTTTCTGACGGCCTCTGCCCGCTGTGCAGGGGGCTGCGAGCGAAGGGCTTGTGCGGGCTGCTTGCTTGGTTGTGCGCACGGTTGCTGCCTCCGAGAAGCAGGCAGTGGCCACCGCTGCTGCAGAAAAAAACCTCCAGTGTTTCTAAAATGGGGCCAAGTCAGTAGGAAAAGGAACTCTTCTAAAAATTATTTCTAAAAGGAGTAATAAGAATAAGCCATCCAAACTATTGGAAAAATAAAAATCTTCTAGATGATCCACTCCCGCCCTAGGACAGTGGGTAACAGCCTCTTGGAGAAAGTGACTGGGGCTTTTGCACGGAACGCTCGTGCCTGGATGACTTCTGCATTCATTTTCTTCTCTCATTTTTGTCCAGCGTGCTTTCAGGATCTTCCTTTAGAACCCTTTCCTTTGGCCGTCTCCCTCATTGAGCGCAAACACGGGACTCTGGTATGCTATTAACTGGTATGTTGTTCTGAGGGTAAATGAGTAAGGCACAGGACAGGATACATGTTCTTCCTTTCCTGAAGGGCGCGGGCGGGTCGGGGGCTCCTAGGGGAAAAAGGTGCCCACATGACTCATTTGTTCTCCAGCTGCTCAGCACCCACCCAACGGGCCGGGATTGTCCAGACTGATGCGCAGGCTGGGCTGTCTCTAGAGCCAGGAAAGCTCCATTTTTGTTCTTAAGCTTTGTCTTTCTCTCACTTTCCTGCCAACCCTGGACCAGGATCTACGGTTTGTTGGGAGGGGTTTGGGGATTTTGGAAAGACTGGGAATTACTTTCTGAAAGATAAAATGCAGACCCAACAAAGTGGCCTTGGCACACACTTAGAGCTGGAAATAAGCAGTATTTTTTTTTTTTAAAAGGTCATTAAAATGGTAAATAGGTTTCAACAGATGGCTTCCACATAGCAACAGAAAGCCCAGGCAAGGACTTCGGGGTTAAATCTCCTATTTTAGTCACCTGGGACCAGCTTACTATTCCAGAAAACCCAACATCTATAAAGTTGACAACTGAAGTGGACCCCTTGAAGGCTGGCTGCCTGCCTGCCAGCTCACGGGCCGCTGCCTGCAGAGAGTGACCCAGGGAATTGAAAGTCACCTTTTCGACACCTGTCGACGGCACGGCTTAGGCTCTCCCAGGCTAGAGGGCTGTGATAACCAGGAACCTATATCACTGATGGGCCAGGACTTTTCTACTCAGTATGTGTGCTGGCTTTAGTATTTTTTTAGACTCATTTTAACATTTAATGCTTCTCAATTAAAGTGATTTCCTGGAGTGGATGCCAAGCTCCGTTTAGAACGCGCATTAACCACTCTCGGCATTGGTAGTTAGAGGCACTGAGGGGTTTAAACAGCAATCCACAGGTCTGTTCAGTCAAGGTTTGGCGGAATAAAGCAGATTATAAACAATAATATATGTCTTTCTCTTCTTTTTTTGGAAGGGTTCCAAACTCACAAGCGGAGCTAAAGTGCTATAAACATATCCAGGACTGAGCTCCGAGCTCTACAAATGTGCTCCGTGAAAGCCACGGGCAGGGGTGGGGCCACTCTCTGTCCTGTGTGTGCGCGTGCTTTAAGAGAGCTTTTTATTACACACAGTGTCCATCAACTGAACTCACTTTCTAAATATGAAAGTGGAAGCCGGGATTGCTGCACAAGTGAGAAGAAAAATAAGTCCTGGCTGCGGGACGGAGGATGAAATTGTTGCCGCCTCCTCGGGCAGCCCCGTGGGACGCAGTGCTCCGGTACCAATGCTGTCACAGAGCCCCGGCTTAAGCCACTGCAGGCCCAAGTTCGAGGCTCCACAGGGCATTTCCCTACCGATACGAGACACACACACACGGAGGGCACTGAGTTCCACCACGAGGCAAATGAATGTGATGAGGGGCAGCTCCTGGGATGTTTCCCATCTGGTCTTCAACCTCATGGTTCTATTGCAAACTCATGTTCTTTCCTTCTAAGACCATGTAGGAAGAATATCAGAAAGAAAGTTTCTGTCTTGAGTATTAACTAGCACGTACCTTATAAATATCCCGATCTAGTTTTGGGGGCCTAGAGGCTTCCTATTGCTGGAGGAAGGGACACACCTTTGGAAGTGACTTCAGTATGTGAATCCCCAAGGAAGAGGCAGTAAAAAATGTAAGATAATGACATTTATAATTGTGCCAAGAAAAGTGATATAACAAAACACAGGAAAGAGAGTTTTGAAGAATTTATATATAGAAGTAAAAATAGTAAGAAATAAAGAGCGACAAATTCCCAGTAACTACTGGTGAACAGACCATTAAGTTCTGCTTTCCAGGGAGGAGCATGACAAGAATATTTCAAGGATAAGGGAATAAAGATGAGACCCTGTTCCCGTTCAGTCCTTTAGTGTAATGCCTATTGATGCATATTTGAAAAATTAGTCACACTTGGTGCATAAGCAACATCAGGTGATGAGAACAATAAGGAAGCTGATTACTATTATTAGCCTGATAATCACTGTACTTTGACCCAAAATCTCCCTGATGAAGGAGCTGTGAAAGGATACTAAAGTAACTGAAGATGCTTATGGTAAAGCTCCAATGATGATCGTAATTTTTAAGTCATGTGATTACAACAGACTGCACCGAATGCTTTTTATGTCACAAGGACAAAATCTGATGTGTGGATACAAGATCCATGAAGAGGCTGGATTATTAATGTTCCTGTGAGTATGGCTGTTTGTTTCCACAGTAGTTTATCCTGATAACGTGGTGCAGGGAAAACTTTTTGGCCTGGTATCACAGAGCTTGGATAATTACCCTGATTCTGAAAAAAAAAAAAAAAAAAAATCCAAAAACCTAAACAAAAAACCAAAACGCATAGATTGAAGCGCTTTACCTATAAAAAGATGAGCATTCTTACTATTTCTACTTACAGAACCTCAGATGATCTCCCTAACAGTTCTGAGTTTCAATTCCCTCATTTGCAAAACAGAGAAAATGCCAATTATTTCTACTTTTACAATTATTCTGAGGTTCGGTTAAGATGCTTGTGCAGAGTCTTGTACAAAAGTTGTAATTACTGTTACGTCCTTGAAGTTAAGAACTATTGATTGTAAGACACAGTTTACGTATCCCTAACCAAAAAAAAGTGTGCCTTAGAAAGGATCAAATACAGTGTGGTAACTACTACTAAGGCATTTCATCCAAAATACCTTAGGCCTTGGGATTTGAGATTCACTCACAAATATTTAAACTCAGTATGTTTATTGTTAAATTGTGGCTGGTGGGTTATATACCTATTCTGTGATAAACATTTATTTATGAAGGGGGTTTTGGGGACACTTGAAGCTTGATGAGAACTTTCATGTTTCAATGTTAATTGTTAAATAAACATTTGAAAGTCTTCATGTTCAACAGAAGCATGTATTAGCCTGGGCACTAACCCCTTCTGCCACCCAAGCTCAGCTCTGCTGTCATCATGCTCCTTGCTCATTAATCCTCAGAGATGCTGCACTGTACATGGAGCAATAACCCATAGCCAAGCAGTTACACCTGGCAGGAAGCTAAGAAATACCCACTTAATGGAAAGGTTCATTTGATTATTAGCGACCTTTTAGCTGGAAAATGCTGAAACAGTAAAAAAAAAAAAAAAAAAAAAAAAGATAGATATAACTCCAGATATTTACTTTGGTTGTTATCCTTCTACCTGATAAGCCCAAGAGATAACAAGATATGGCCAACTGGCTGACTTCTTATATCTATATTTGAGCCATAGTTACAGTAAAAGATTTAGTTTTTCCTGGGGTGCCTGGGTGGCTCAGTGGTTAAGCGTCTGCCTTCAGCTCAGGTCATGATCCCAAGGTCAAGAGATCGAGCCCTGCATCGGGTTCCCTGCTCAGTGGGGAGCCTGCTTCTCCCTCTTCCACTCCCTCTGCTTGTATCCCCTTTCTCGCTGTGTCTCTATCAAATAAATAAATAAAATCTTTTAAAAAATTAGTGTTTCCTAAGTAATTTATGAATTTCTATGATACTTTTCAAGGTACCTCACGCAACATCTTGAGATAACTTCAGGTAATTCTAAATATCCATGATAATGGGAAGAGGGAATGACAGTGGCCTAGAACAGTGTCTGTCATGCAGCAGTCTCTCAAAAATCTGTGGACTGAATGGAAGAAGAGCTTTCAGATTTTACATGAGTTTTGTGGTCTAACAGACAGTAGACTTGGTCCTGAGTGTGGCTCTACTGCTCTTCTGTGATCTTGGGCAATTTAAGTAAACTGCTAATATCTTCAATTCACCCTTATTTGAACAGCTTTAATAAACACCTGTGCAGGTGTTACTAGACAGGATTACTAGGGAGGGATGACAGATTAAATAACATCCATGAAGCACTCTGAAACTCAAAAACACTAAATGCATGTGAAAAGACATCACTAGTCACACAGACTTGAACACATGGGCTCATTTCTATCCTGCAGCAAAATCAGAGGTCAAAGAGGTCAGAGTCCAGCCTTTTGGCCACTGTCTCTTTAACAATCTCCCCACTTGGTAAGCAGTGATAAAGCTGCTGGATACCACTGAAATCTTGGTCAGCGGTTCAAACCCCCCCCCGCCCAAAGCTTCTCTCATTCTTTCAGATAGGCATGGCAACACACCATATCACTTGGTAGAGCACTTAGAACTATGAAAATAGGGTCACTCAACAAAAGATTTCTCATTCTTGAGATAGTGTAACAAGTAGTCAGGAGAAAGGGCTCTCAGTGGGATCCACAGACCCATGGGGAGTCCACTGGTGGGCTTCAGATCTGTGAACGTTTCAAAATTCCATGCACAACACTGAATTCTAGGGAAGAGCGGTTCATAGTTTTTTAAAGTGTCCTGGAACTCCCCAAGAGTTAAAAACACTGATTTCGTAGACTTAAGCAAACGTTCTGAAAGATACCAATGATCCAAGTATTTTTGTCTCCTCTTTAAGGATTATTTACATGATTCTCTTTTTACTCCTCATTTTTCACTAGTGGTACCAAAACTACTGTGAAAGGGGCGCCTGGGTGGCTCAGTCGTTAAGCATCTGCCTTTGGCTTGGGTCATGATCCCAGGGTCCTGGGACCCAGTCCTGCATCAGGCTCCTTGCTCAGCAGGGAGCCCGCTTCTCCCTCGGCCTGCTGCTCCCCCTGCTTGGGCTCTCTCTCTGACAAATAAATAATAAATAAAATCTTAAAAAAAAAAAAAAAGAAAACAAACTACTGTGAAAGCAATCAGGCCTCTTACATTAGTTGGTGGAGAGCAAAGCGAACGACGGACATGAATAAAAAATAAAGTCGCTAGTGTTGTTCTGATCACGGTATCTTTGGAAAAGAAGAAAAAAAGCAACAAATTTCCTTTTGTGTGTGTTTTTTTTTAAAGATTTTGTTTATTTATTTGACAGACAGAGATCATAAGTAGGCAGAGAGGCAGGCAGAGAAAGAGGAGGAAGGGGAGCAGGCTTCCTGCTGAGCAGAGAGCCCGATGCGGGGCTCAATCCCAGAACCCTGAGATCATGACCTGAGCCGAAAGCTGAGGCTTTAACCCACTGAGCCACCCAAGCGCCCCTCCTTTTGTGGTTTTTAGGGACATAGGAAAATGGGGCTAGGTTAAGTTTTTATGTGCAGACGTCTATCTACAGAGGTGGCCTGAAGATAGGAAGAATTATCTTCTTGAGAACTGAGAATGAGGTAAGAGTAGAAAGGCAATCTATAAACAGTCTAGAAAATTCAAGTGCAAAGTAGCAAAAGGTAACCACTCCTAACTCAGACAGATGTCTTTAGTTATCCACTGCTTTACGACCACTCCTCCAGCTGAACTAGTTTTCAGCTTGAGAATACAGTGGAGACTCAATTCTTAAAATACTATGTACTCGATAAAAATAACAAATCAGAGAGTTTCAACCAGGGATGAAGTAAATCGAGTTCCAATCCCAGTAAATGTTAGGGGAAAAAAAGCAACAATTATTTTGAAATACCTGTTGTGTCATGACCAGAAATGAACCTCCAGGAAAAGGTTTTCTATGATATTTTAAATTACTAATGGGCTTGGACATTACTAATCTGTCTAGGAAAAAAAAGTTATGTGTAGCGGAACCAAAGGTATGCTAAATCAAATTATGTCCTGCTTTTATCCTGCTGAACTATATGAAGAGATGGCTTGCCATGTTATCTGGGGAGGTTAGATGCTCTCTGCTCCAGTAAATTTGTGTTCTTTGCTTGGTAGGAATTACTGCAGCTTTTTCCAATGGAACTCACGATCTGGCTGAAGTGTGATGCACTACATAGTAATTCAATAATTTAAGGGGAATGACAACAAACCAAGATCCAGTTTTCTGACACTTCTGGATGAAATCTTTCCCTCAAGCCACAGGGAGAGGATCCATACATTGTCATGATAGTGAGGTTTTCGAAAATTCAAGTACCAGTGACAAAAGAATAGAGAACTTGGAAAATTATTTTAGAACACACTTGAAAATATAAAGCTGATGACTGTTTTTAGTGACAGCTTTGAATGTAAATTTGAAATCCTTAAAATAAAATTAATAAAAAACAAGCTATATTTTTTGCATAAAAACACTCCATATAGTTTTTGATGTGCCAAAACAGGTTATAAAAAACTTGTCTCAGAAATTTTAGGGTCAGGGCGCCTGGGTGGCTCAGTTAGTTGAGTGTCTGACTCTTGATTTTGATTCAGGTCATGATCTCAGGGTCAAGGGATCAAGCCCTGAGTTGGGCTCTGCACTCAGCGGGGTGTCTGCTTGAGATTCTCTCTCCCTCTCGCTCTGCCCCTGCCCTTCTGCACTCTTTCTAAAATAAATAATCTTTTATTTTTTAAAAATATTTTATTATTTGACAGAGAGAGACACAGCGAGAGAGGGAACACAAGCAGGGGGAGTGGGAGAGGGAGAAGCAGGTTTCCAGCTGGGCAGGGAGCCCGATTTGGGGCTTGATCGCAGGACCCTGGAGTCATGACCTGAGCCAAAGGCAGACACTTAATGACTGAGCCACCGAGGTGCTCCTAAAATAAATAATCTTAAAAAAAATTTAAGGTCAAGTTACAAAAGAGAAATGAGAAAAAGAGCTCCTTGATAGCTTCCTGCTTAGATAACCACTCTGTAAATCTGAAATGACTTAAACACTTTTTAATTTGCTAATGTCCTAAAAATGCACAAAGCACTATTAATGAAAGCTGTATGTAACATCTTGGTCACTTTTACTGTAACTAATGAATAATGTTTGTTAAAACACAACTAATAGGGAACATGAGAGAGTTTTGCTTAATAGCAGGTTGCCATGTGGCTGGGATTATGGGAAAATAACAGATAATGAATAGAACGTTCTACCAGAATCACAGTAATGTTTCAGTATGTACTAACATGCATATCACTTCCACAGATAATTAAGAAACCATTTAAAGAATGAATAGTCTTGGTGAATAGTTTTGGTTTACATCTCAGAAAATAAGAACTCAGCTTAGAAAAATCACAAAATAAGCAGCATTCATATGCCTCATTTCTACTCTGAAGGGGCTTGTTCCAGAAGGACAGGTTAGGTGGAGCTAATGAGAACCATGTCCACTGTCCAGGGCTGCCCTAAGCAAGTTTATTACTTCTCTTAATAGTGACACATTGGAAAAAATTATCTTTAAACAGTCCTCTTTGCATCTCAAATCATCTTACTTCATTTCTCTTCCTGTGACAACTATCTACTTTCTTTATATAATGAGAGATGTCAAGGAATTTCCCAGATGGGAGTTCTTGGGGATTAAAGGGGTAAACCCAGGGAGGGAGCCAGTTTCAACAGTGGCATATTTTGTCTATTCTTTAAGGAAACACTGTGGTGTACCTGTCTGTGTTGTTAATGAAAAAATAAAAGCTCTCCTGGTATCCAGAAATAACTACACTCACAGCTAAGCACTGGGGCATTATGGGCTATTTCACATTTCCACCAGGCCTCACAGTTCAGGTCTGAGCCCATTTCCAGAGACTGCTGCTGAAGGTCACGGGGGGCGAAGCGGGGACATTAGAGCCAATGAAAAGGGTGCTAGGGAGGTCCCTCCCCATTTGATGAAGGTGAGTTTAACCTTGACCTAAACAGTGAAGTCTCTGGAATCTGTGCTTTGATCCTGAAGTGAGGGTGTTGAATCTTATTCTAAAATGCCCAAGATTTTGAGGTTTTCAGTAAATCTGGTTATTCTTCTGATTACTAGACCCCTTTTAGGACAAAATTCTACCCTTTTTTGCTTGCTTTTTCTTAACACCCCTCTTTCTTCTCTATCTTCTCAATTCTGTCTGCCAAAAAGAGCAGACATTTTAGTTTTTTAGTTACCTATTCAGAGCAGCCGTGAAAATGCCACAGAATCATTTGCTCTCTACCATACTGGGATTTCATGCAACTTTTCCTAATTGTCAGTGCAGCACTGTCGGTCATATTTTGCTTCTGCAGGTTTTTTTAAAAGAGCAGCCATGTTTAATATTGTGAAATACGATGTGTCTCCTCCTTGCCCCACCCTCTAGAACAGTGATAAATTTCAGCGCACGCTCAGCAGAATTGGATTGTATTATGCACAGTACACATGTTCATCACCAAAACTGTACTTGCTGGAATGGATGCAAGGAGAATGAATTGCTGAGACTTCAAAATCCTAGTTCCTCAGAACTGATTTTATTAGCCAATGTATACCAAAGACGGTGGTAAAAGGAGGATCATTTTTTGCAGTTTTCCTTCATCACTGAAGCTCTCTGATGTTACAGACTGTGGTTTTCCAGTCTTTGATTAAGCCTTGCCAGTCGTGTGCTGCTGCAACACCACAGACACAGCTTTGCAACCTGTCACCTCTTCTGGCAGGCAGCCGTCCTGGTCTCGGAGGGTGGGATCAGCGCCGGACTGGAGCAGCAGCTCCACAATGTCCAAAAACTCACAGGCAGCAGCTGACAGGAAAACCGACAGATATGAAAACAAGGTTACCGTGAGACAAAGAGAAACGACTGTACTCCAGCAGGAAAGGCAAGCGCTGAGCAGTAAGAGATCCTGAGCAATGAGAAATGTTATAGGGGCTGGTGGGTGACCGGGCCTTGTGATGAGAAGTGGGCCATGAAAGTGCATTTTCAAGTGTTAGGAAAATCAAGTCTACCTTTTTTCATTGCCCAGAAGCAAAGAGACACATTTTTGGAACTGTGAGGTTTTTAGAGTATCTTAAGAATGAGATGAGGGAAAGAACAAAACCAGTGCTAATGTATTACTTTGATCAGAATAATGTTAGGTTTATAGGCTAGGTCAAAAGGCTAAAAATATTGTAAATGTAAAAGGAAAGATTTCGTTTTATCTTTGAAGCGGGGCTTACATGGGTAATTAACCAAACTTTAAAATTTGCAAATGAAAAAAAAAATCTGGCCTAGTAATCAGACCATCCCTCTACAGAACTTCCATTTATTAAAAAAAAAATAACAAATGGGGGGCGCCTGGGGTTCAGTGGGTTAAGCCTCTGCCTTCGGCTCAGGTCATGATCCCAGGGTCCTGGGATCGAGCCCCACATCAGGCTCTTTGCTTTGCATGGGGCCTGCTTCCTCTGCCTGCCTCTCTGCCTACTTGTGATCTCTGTCTGTCAAATAAATAAATAAATAAAATCTTAAAAAAAAAAAAAAACAAATGGCTCCAATCACACAAGGCACAGGAAGGGGACAAAGACCTAAAGATGTGGAGACTCACTATGAAGATGACACATATTGCCCCCAGGAAGGACACACAGACCAAAGGGCTAGAATGGAGAGCCATCTTTGCTTTTTGCACATACACAGAAACTTGATTTATGACAATGCTGGCATCGCGGATCAGCAAGGAAACAAAGATGCATTCATTCAGATGCACTGAAACAACTGGGCTAAAGGCAAAAACAGGCATTTTATATAAGACGAAACAGAAATGGCAATAAACATATGAAAAGATGAATAACCACATTAGTAGTCAGGGAAATTAAAATTAAAACTCGGAGATACCACTTCATACCCAGCAGAGAGGTGGAAATTAAGAACAGACCATAAGAAGCTACAGAAGAGGGCTGCGGCAGGGGAAGCTCCCCTCCACATGGCCTGAGTGCATGCTGGTGTGGTCACTAGGGACAATAGTCTGTGTGTTGAACCTAACACACGTGGGCCCTGCCCCCAGCCATCCCACTCCTTCTTACATACTCTAGAGAAACTTGTACGTGTGCTCTCTAGGAGATGTTTGCAAGAATATGTGTAGCAGTGCTATTCGTAATAGACCCCAAAGGTCAACAACCCAAATGCCCATTAAGAATAACATGGGAAGGGGCACCTGAGTGGCTCAGTTGTTAAGCGGCTGCCTTCAGCTCAGGTCATGATCCCAAGGTCCTGGGATCAAGCCCTGTATCTGGCTCCCTGCTCATAGGGAAGTCTGTTTCTCCCTTACCCACTCCCGTTGCTTCTGTTCCCTTTCTTGCTGTGTCTCTGTCCAATAAATAATCTTAAAAAAAATAACATGTGAAAATAAAACACTGTTTACTTCTTCAAGAAAATACTATACAACACTCAAAACTAATGAACTATAGTTTTATAGATGAGTGTGCCTCAAGAACATAACGAACAGAACATTTTGAGGGAAAGAGGCGAGTCAGAAAAATATATACAGTATGGTTCCATTTAAACAAAAATTAAAAAATAGACCGGGGTGCCTGGGTGGCTCAGTGGGTTAAAGCCTCTGCCTTCGGCTCAGGTCATGATCCCAGGGTCCTGGGATCGAGCCCCGTATTGGGCTCTCTGCTCAGCAGGGAGCCTGCTTCCCCCTCTCCCTCTGCTTGCGTCTCTACCTGCTTGTGATCTCTGTCAAATAAATAAATAAAATCTTAAAAAAAAAAAAAAGAATCAGTATATGTAGAATTAGTTTTACACAGTTTCTTGGAAATTCTGATTAATGTCAACAAATTTAAGCTTTTACAACGTTCTCAGCAATCTTTAATGAGACCGTCTAAACTTAAATAGTTCATTAGTTGTAATGATAAAGCTTAGATGCCTCTTCTAAGATTTTTGGTGCAAAAGACCAAAACTCGCGTATCATTTCTGAAAAGAGCAGAAATAATACATAGAAAAAGCAAAGACAGGGTGCCTGGGTGGCTCAGTGGGTTAAAGCCTCTGCCTTCAGCTCAGGTCATGATCTCAGGGTCCTGGGATGGAGCCCCACATCGGGCTCTCTGCTCAGCAGGGAGCCTGCTTCTCCTTCTCTCTCTCTCTCTCTGCCTGCCTCTCTGCCTACTTGTGATCTCCGTCAAATAAATAAACAAAAAAAAAATCTTTAAAAAAAAACTGACCAAACTAAACACCATTGTTCAGAAAGACAAATATGCAGTGAAACTACAAAGGAAATCATTAATATAAAATTTGGGATAGTGCTAATCTTGGGGAGAGGGGATGGACGGAAGGCCATGTGACTGGAGAGGCACACCCAGGGAGTTTCAAAGATATTAGCAATGTTGCATTTCTTAAGCTAGGTGGTGGATACATTTTTTTCAAGTTACATTTTAAATTCTTCATATACATTTTATATACTCTTTCACAGGGTGATAGAACAGCAACAACAAAAGGTCAAAAAAGAAAAGAAAAACAGGGGAAGAAGGGTAAGGAGTTTGATTCAAAGGTCACTTTGAGCACATGCTATAGCTGTCCTATCGAGGATGCATTAAGATTCCTGTTCTGCGGAACTTAGGAAAAAGCTGCAAGGCTAATATGTAAATCGGGCACTCAACACAAAAGAGTAGCGCGTGCGCGCGTGCACACACACACACACACACACACACACACATATTCCTGCAAAGAAGTGGGGGGTGCGGCGGTGGAGAAGTTGAGGGATCTGGAAAAACATAAGTAGGTGGTACGAAAGCTGAGCACTAAAGGACAGTAAAATTCCAGGTAAGCGGAGACAGAAAGGCATCAAGGACAGAAAACATCACTAACAGAGGGAGGGCTCTGGGAAAAGCAGAGGGGGCGGACTTGAGTCAAGCCATGCAGAGCCATACGAAGCGATGCTGAGAAGAGTGGTTTTGAGTCCACCAGTTAAGTTTGCATTTATACAGAAGGAAGTGGCATAATTTGGCCTCTGTGCAAGGATGATAGTTCTAAAAAGAGTGACTTGGGCAGCCTAGAAATTTGTGGCAGGTAGACGACCTAGGAGACTATGACTATTTTAGAAGGCTTGAAATTCACCACTGTCAGCATGAATATAAAGGGACTGAATAAGAGCCACTGAAATTCTTGTGGACGGGACATAGCAAAGTACTGGAGAGACTTAAGAAAAAAAAGTTCATGAACACTAAATTTAATTAATGAAGCCGATATAATGTTATATTTACAGCTAAACATTTAGTTATTATTTTGCAATTTTCTTTTTTTGGGGGGGGAACAAAAATATTTATTTTAGGTTTCAAACATTTTTAGAGGTTTTTGAAAAGCTCAGAGGCCCACCACTTGTGATCATAATGCTTACTGAATAAAATGGCCCGAGTTTTTCTATACTTAATATGAAACTCAGATACCATTAAGAAATTTACTGATAAGTCTGAATTCATAGAAACCTAAAATTGATAAATTTGAACACATAAAAATTTAAAACAGGTACACCACACACACACACACACACACACACACAAAATATGATATATAATGGTAAATCATAAACTAGGAAACATATTCACATATATAACACATACAAGAGCTAATACTCTTAACATTTAGAAAGCATTAACAAATCAAAAGAACAACAGGCAGGGGTGTCTGAGTGTCTTAGTAGGTTAAGTGCCTGAGTTTTGATTTTGGGTCAGGTCATGATCTCTGGGTTGTGAGATCAAGCCTTATATCAGGCTCCGTGCTGGGCGTGGAGCCTCCTTAAGATTCTTTCTCTCCCTCTTCCTTCTGCCCCTCCCCCCACTCTCTTAAAAAAAAGAAAAAAGAACAATGGGCAAAAGAATTACAGGAACCAAAGATGACACCTATGTTTCCAGTCTAGGAGACTTATGCTCTGTCTTTCTCCCTCTCAAATAAATAAAATCTTAAAAAAAAAAAAAGAGAGAGAGATTTTATTTATTTATTTGAGAGAAAGAGCCAGAGGGGAGGGGCAGAAGGAGAGGGAGAAGCCGGTTCCCTTGAGTGGGGAGTCTGATGCATGGTTCGATCCCAGGACCCTGAGATCATGACCTGAGTTGAAGGCAGGTTAACTGACTGAGTCACCCAAGTGCCCCTCAAATAAATAAATACAATCTAAAAAATAAATATACAAATAACTCTTAAAGCTCAACAATAAGAAAATAAGTAACTAGATTAAAAATTGGGCCAAAGACCTTAACTGACACCTCACCATAGAAGATACACACATGACAAATAAGCTTATGAAAAGGTATCCCACATCACATCAGGGAAATGTACATTAAAAGAGCAATGAGATACCACTACACACCTATTAGAATGGCCAAAATGTAGAACATGGCAACACCAAATGCTGGTAACAATGTGGAACAACAAGAACTCACTCAGTGGGAATGCAGAATGGTACAGCCATTTGGAAGACAGTGTGGTGGTTTCTCACAAAACTAAATATACCCTTACCATATGATCCAGCAACCATGCTCCTTAGTGTCTACCCAAGGGAGCTAAAAACTTATGTCCACTCAAAAACCTGCACGTGAGGGCGCCTGGGTGGTTCAGTGGGTTAAGCCTCTGCCTTTGGCTCAGGTCATGATCTCAGGGTTCTGGGATCGAGCCTCACATCAGGCTCTCTGCTCAGCAGGGAGCCTGCTTCCTCCCTTTCTCTCTGCCTGCCTCTCTGCCTACTTGTGATCTCTGTCTGTCAAATAAATAAAAATAAAATCTTAAAAAAAAAAAAACCTGCACGTGAATGTTTATAGCAGCTTAAATCATCATTGCCAAAACTTGAAGCAACCAAGATGTCCTTCAGTAGGGGAATGGGTATATAAGCTATGGTACATCTAGACAGTGTAGTATTACTTAACACTAAAAGGAAATGAACTATCAAGCTATCAAAGGACACGGAGAAACCTTAAATGTGTATTACTAAGTGAGAGAGTCCAATCTGAAAAGGTTACCTACTGTATGATTCCAACAATATGAACATTCTGGAAAAGGCAAAACTATGGAAATAGTAAAAAGATCAGTGGTTGCCAGAGGCTGGAGGTGAGGGAGGGATAAACAGATAGAACACAGTAGATTTTTAGGGCAATGAAAATACTCTGGATGATATCATAATGACAGATACACACCATTTTATACTTATCCATAGAATACACAAGGAATCATAATGAATCATAGTGAATCATAATGTAACTTTGGGTGATCATATTACGATATGATAATAATTTTATGGTACGTAGTAGGTTCATCAACTGTAACAAACATACCAGTCTGATGAGGGATGTTGATAATGAAAGAGTATGAGAACTGCTTGTTGTGAGGAAAACTCTCACACTTGGTGACCAGAAGTGAAGTGTGGTGGTGTGAGGGTAAAGGAGAGACACACTAGGGGTGTCTCTGTTCTTTAGAGGGAGGCTATCCATGGGTGAGGGGCATATGGAAAATTTCTGTACCTTTCCCTCAATTTTGCCGTGAACCTACAACTGCTCTAACAGTCCTAACCCACCAAGCACTTGTAATTGGGTCTACTTCTAGGTTATCTATCATGTTTCACTGATTTACACACCTATCTTTATATTAATACCACAGAGTCTTGATATTTGTGTAAGTCCTGAAGTAAGGGTATGTCCTCCATCTGGTTCCTTACTTTTTCCATACAACTTTTAGAATAAGCTTGTAAAATTTTTTCAGAAAGTCCCATTGGAATTCTGATTGGGAGTGTATATAGATCAATTTGGGGAGAATGGAGAGCTTAACAGCATTGAGTCTTTTGGCCCATACACAGTAGTATGTCTGGCCACTTATTTCTTCCTTCTAAATCCATCTGCCTTTTACTCATTTCTTCTGCCTTAATGCACTGGCTAGAACTTCTAGTATGATAATGAATCAAAGGGGAGAGTGACATCTCTGCTTTATTCCCAGTCAGAAGGAGAGCATTCAGCCTTTTACCATTAAGAATGATGTTAGCGATCAATTACTTCAGGTTGAGGAAGTTCTCTTCTAGTCCTCTTTTGCTGCATTATTTTTTTTTAATCATGAAGGGACGTTGAATTTTATCAATTGTTTTTCCTATCATGGAGATGATCTTATGTTTTGTTTTGGTTTTGATCTGCTGATATGGCGAAATACAATGATTTTCAAGTGCTGAACCAACCTTGCATTCCTGCGATAAAGATATTGGAGTATGATTATTTTTTTGTATATTGCTGGGTTCACTTCGCTAATATTTTATTAAAGATGTTTGCGCATTGGGGTGCCTGTGTGGCTCAGTCAGTTGAGAGTCCAACTCTTGGTTTCAGGCCCAGGGTCATGAGATGGAGCCCACTGTTGCGCTCCATGTTCAGCAGGAGATCTGCTTGAGATTCTCTCCCTCCTGTGGCCCCTCCCTCCGGCTCATGTTCTCTCTCAAAATTAATTAAAAAGAAAAAAGAAAGATGTTTGCATCTATATTCATGGGAGATATTGGCCTGCAGTTTTCTTTTCCTCTAGAGTTTTTGTCTGGTTTTGGTATTAGGGTAATGTCAGCCTCACAAAATGAATTGGACAGCATTCCCTCTTTTATTTTCTGATAGAGTTAATGTGTAGAATTAGTTTTATTTCTTCCTTAAATATTTAGTAGAATCTATCAGTGAAGCAATCAGGGCCTGGAGATTTTACTGTGGAAAAGATTTTAGCTCCAAATTCAATGTCTTTAATAGATGATATAAGGCTACCTGGGTTATTAATTTCTTTTGAGTTTGTGCCTTTAAGAAATGTGTCCATTTCCTCTAAATCATCTAATTTATTGCTATGAAGTTATTCACAATGTCCCATTATTTGCTCCATAATATCTGTATGATCTATTATGTCTCCTTTTTATTCCTGAAATTGGTAATTTGTTTCTTTTTTAAAATTATTATCATTTTTTAATTGCTCTAGCTAGGGGTCTATCAGTTTTATTATTTCAAAGGTTTTCAATGATTTCATGATTTTCTCATTGATTTCTGGTTTTCTATTTCAGTGGTCTCTGTTCTGATCTTATCTTATGCCTATGCTTATCTTGGGCTTAATTTGTTTTCTCTAACCTTTGAAAAGTAGAATCTTAGGTCACTGACTTGAGAGCTTTCTTCTTTTCTAATAAAAGCATTTAATTTCCCTCTAAACACTGCTCTAGCTGCATCCCAAAATTCTGATAGAATTTTTTCTTTTCATTCTGTTTTAAAATATTTTGTAATTTCCCTTGGAATTTCATCTTTGACCTATGGGTTCCTTAGAAGTGTGTTTAGGTTTCTGACAATTGTGAGGGCAGGGCAGTTTTCAGATATATGTTTGTTACTGATTCCTAATTTAATTCTGTGGTGATCACAGAGCAAACTTTGTATGATTTTAAAAATATTTGTTGAAGTCTGTTTTATGGCCTAGAATATGGTCTATCTTGGTAAGTGTTCCATGTGTACTTGAAAGTATTCTGCTTCTTGGGTGGAGTGTTCTGTAGATGGCCTAAGGATCTAAAGATGATAATTAGGGGCACCTGGGTGGCTCAGTGGGTTAAAGCCTCTGCCTTCGGCTCTGGTCGTGATCCCAGGGTCCTGGGATCGAGCCCCGAATCGGGCTCTCTGCTCGGCAGGGAGCCTGCTTCCTCCTCTCTGCCTGCCTCTCTGCCCACTTGTGATCTCTCTGTCAAATAAATATATAAATTAAATTAAAAAAAGATGATAATTAAGTCAAGTTGGTAGATTGTATTGTTCAATTCTCCCATATCCTTGCTGAATTTTTATCTACTTGCTCTAGCAATTATTGATTTATAGCCTGACAGTGAGTTTTTTTTTACATCCTTGCTACTCTGTGTCTCGTAATTTTTGATTGAATGCAGAACACTGTAATGTCTAAGGGCAGTGGAAGCTACATTAAATAACAGTATTCACACCCCAAAAAAGTATGCCTCTTTCACTGTCATGCTGTTAATATGGGTGCTGAATCAGTCTGGTCAGCAGCTGAACCGGGTTTGGGTTTTGCCATTGCTAGAGGTGACTTCAGGGCATCACAGACTTCAGATTCCTCTGGCTGTGGGCTGCTGCTACCTTGGATTTCGTGTGTGACCACAGGTGCCAGGGCTTTGTTTGTTGGTTTGTTTTTCTAGTATTCCACCCTCAGCTTTCAGGAGACTCTGCATCTCCTACAGAGGGAGTCTCTCTGCACTCTTGCTCCTTCCCCATCGGTAGCAGTGCTGTTGCTTACTGCTCAGTCTCACGGTGGGAGTGGAATGGAGTTCTTTGTCCTTCTGGGCTGGTCTCAGTCTTAGGCAGGCCGTCAGAGGTGGTGATTTCTCAGTGTTCCTGCATTCCTGTCCCCCACCCCCAAATGTACAAAACACTATCTTGTGTGAGGGAAGAATGTCTGGGGAGGGACAGAGTTTTGTGCCCTGCTCTCAGTGGCAAGAGATCTCTGTTTTTGGGTCAGCACAGGGCTCCCTGTCTTTCCCAAGTGGCAGAAAGCTTGCTTTTACTCCCCCTCCCAAAAGAGAGGATATCTGCCCAGACCTAGGGACAGGAGAAGAGGAAAGAAAAGTTTTCTGCTCTCCTTGAGAGGCTTAAGGCATTTTGCTTCACATGAAATAAGAATTCAGGGAAGTGGCAGGATTTCCGGCCTGGGTGACACTGAGAAGGGCTCTCTCCGTTCTCAATTCCTTTTGGTTTTCCTAGTCAGTGAAAAGGGGCATGTGAATGAGGACTTACTCCTCTGGGGTCTGAGGCTCCTGGTTACTGTAGAATGTCACACTAGCTTACTTTAAGAATCTGTTAATCTTCTTACCTGCTTTTATGATGGCTGCCTCCTCCTGGGATGCTCCATCGAAAGTGAAACAGTTAGTGTGTCTCAAAGGGGCTTGTCATTCTTTGGAATCCAGTTTACTTTGCTGCCATGCAACCTCTGCTATCTGAAGGGTTTGAGAAATTACTGATCTTGTAGATTATCTGTCCTTTTCTTCTTGTCACTATGGGAGCATTGTTCTCTTGCACTTCTCTACATTTCAAGTGGAATTAGGGGTGCTGGGTGGCTCAGCTGGTTAAGTGTCTGCTTTGGCTTGGGTCATGATCCTGGAGTCCTGGGATGGAGCCCACACTGGGCTCCTTGCTCAGCGGGGTGTGTGCTTCTCCCTCTCCCTCTGCTGCTCCCCCTGCTTGTGCACTCTCTCTCTCTGTTAAATGAATAAGATATTTTCAAGTGGAAGTAGAACACTATGGGAGTTTGGTTTAATTTTTTTTTAAGGTTTTATTTATTTGAGAGACAGAGACAGAGAGAGCACAAGTAGGAAGGGGCAGAGTAGTAGGGAGAAAGAATCTGCAGTGAGCATGGTCTGTGCCATGGGGCTCGATTCCACAACAGTAAGACCATGACCTGAGCTGAAACCAAGAGTTGGATGCTTAACTGACTGAGCCACCTGGGCGCCCTGGGAGTTTGGTTTTAGATGATCCAGTAGTGGTATTTCTTCTTTTGCTTTTTGTTGTTACTCAGATAAGGACAGTTTCTCTGGCTCCCTTGATTCTTTGCTAGTGGCTGCTTCCTCCTCTGGGCTCCCTGCTATAAGCTGTTAAATGGCATAAAGCCAGCAGCCAAAATCACGTTGTGATGAGTTATAAACTTGGGACAGCTTTGGCCATCCTTTATATTACCTGCCTTGACAAACTTAGGCACTAAACCATACTCCATAATAGCATAGGCTCAGAGGTAGTTCTGCATGCTAGAGGTGGAGGGCAGAATTTTACTCTGGGCTGAAGTCAGACCATTCAAGAATGCTATCTCTGCCTCCAGTGGTGTGGGATTTCTTAGAGGGCTACCAGGGTTATCAATGTTAAATCAACATTTGATGAATGAATGAGTAAATAAATAGAGAGTGGTAGAAAAGGTAGAAAAAGGCAAAAATTGCCTATTCCAGTCCTGGGGCAGGTGTTAATGAGCTAAGATTACATTTTGCCACGTAAGTCACAGACAGGAGGATGGCAGAGACAGAATATCTTTACCAAGGCCAAGGATTCAACAGAAATTATATAGGGTTATAACAGCCCTTGAAGAATTTAAAATAATCTCTCCCAAATAATATAATGGACATTTTAATTTTACATTTCTGAAAGGTTTTACCATGAATCACTATACACCAAATTAGATTCCAATGGAAGGCAGTCTCTTATGAAATATAACAAAGTTAAAGACACATTGCCTAGTGTCAAGTAGCTGAGAGAAGAGGGTATTTATTCTGCATAGAACTAGCTATATGACATTTATATTTTGAGAAATAATCATTTAAACTTTTTGCTACAGTTATCAGTCTCAACTTATTTTAATAAACACTTGGTTAGGTTTTAAAATCGGAACTCTTAAAGCAGTATCAGGGGAATAAATTTCCGAGTGTATAAATCTGTAATACAGGATAATAACTACCACTGTCCGATCACACTTCTCAAATCTAACCCAACACTTGAGACTCCTAAGCATAAAGATCAAGGCTAAATCGATGTGTACTACAGCTGAAGACACTAAGCTGGCCGTCTCACACAAAGAAGCATTAATTTCATATATGCCATATTGTGAAATGACTTTTCCAACAGTGAGATATGATATAACATATGAGTACTAACTCAGGAGTAGAGCTTACATTTTTAAGTTCCACATCTGGAGGACCATAGCCAACCAGTTGAGAAAAGGCTAAGGAGGCTGTCTAAGAATCCCCTAACCTAAACAAATGTGAAGGGAAATTTAGCTCAAGTCTTAACTATAAAGTGAGGTTTAAATTAGGAAGTTCAGGGGGCACCTGGCTGGCTCAGTCGGTACGGCATGCCACTCTTGATCTCGGGGTCACGAGTTCAAGCCCCACACTGGGTGTGGAGCCTACTTAAAAAACAAAAGACAAAAAACAAATAATAAATTAGGAAATTCAGGGTTGTAGAACAGTAATTCAGAGTGAAGGACAGGCTGTCCATAAGGAAAAGGAGTTTTATTAACAAATGCCTGGGATTCATGCAAAGACAGACCGATATGAGCACAGGCAATCAGGAAGTTGTAACAGAAAAGAAGAGGAAGACTAATTTCAAGGACAAGAGGACACCACACAGGTGAATCTCATTCTGGTATGAAGACAGCATCAGTTATGTTTGTGACAGACAAGGTGTTGCATGTTCCAAGGCTTTGCCAACTGGCAAAGATAGGTGCCCAACAAATAGTTTTTGAAAAAAAAAATGCTTTGTACGCCCACCTAGCTGGTGAGCTACTTGGTCACATGCTTTGCTATATTGTCCTCTCCATCTAGCACAGTGCTGGGAACTTAGTATCTGCTCAAAATTCATTAGTTAATTGATTTCCCCGCCTTTGGCATCTTCAGTAAAGCACAATTCACAAGGCAGAGTCATCCTTTCAGAAACGTGTGAGCTGCCCATCCCCTCAAAGCGGACAAAGGCAAAGGGAGAGGAGAGAGGGATGAGAGGGGTGCTAACATTTTGCCAAATTAATGAGGGGATATATTGGTGCCCACAATGTGCTGGGAAATACAAAAACAGTCATAAGCCTGTCTCGGAAAAGCTTGAGCAAGTCTACAGGGATTAGAACAGTTGCTGAATTTATGGCGCCCTGGGAACCTCTATTTGTCACATGCCACAGAGGCAGCCCTGACACTGGCACAGGTGAAGATGAATTTTCATTCAGAGCAGCGAGCCTTCTGACTCCATTAATCCTCAGGGTTTTGATGATGAATTTCTTTCTTTTTTTATTTTATTTATTTTCACTCTAACGCCTCCTCCCACTGCCCTGTAACAGTGTGGAAGGAACAGAACAGATGGTGCTTTACGTGGAAGACCGAGGGCTCATGAGGATACGAAGCCTGCCCACTCTGAAATCACATGACTGCACGTGCAAGGAAAAGCCTTGATTTCCCCTGGGAGACACAGATGCAATGATGTTAGTATTCCCAGTGGAGGGAGAGGAGGGGGAGGCTAACAGGCCATTTACAAGGAAGACCACACTTAGACTAATATACTCTTCAGCAAGAACCGTGTTTAATCACCCAACAACAGGAGGACTGATATCTGAAGATTAAAAAACCCCAAAGCGAAACAGAGGCAAGTAAGGGTTTTAGTATGCTGTTATGCAAAGCCTATTTAGGATGAACTAGTGAAGACATACAGTAGTAGAATACTGGC
Source organism: Taxidea taxus jeffersonii (assembly GCA_003697995.1). Taxonomy (NCBI): domain Eukaryota; kingdom Metazoa; phylum Chordata; class Mammalia; order Carnivora; family Mustelidae; genus Taxidea; species Taxidea taxus. The sequence continues at coordinate 55,221 of ML108603.1, forward strand.
CTCTAGTTAACCTGCCATTGGCTCTGACCCAGTTTTAATCGGAAGAAGCCAGGATTTACAACCTGCTTAAGGATGGAGTTTGACAACTGCTATAATCAGAAGAGCTGTCAACACAAGGACAGCTGTCGAGCCAAACCGTAATTCATGAAAAATAATAGCTGAGCCCCTAACATATCCCCAACATTGTCTGTACTTACTGGACTTAACTATACTTACAGTTTTATGAAAGTTACAAAAATAGGCTAAGGGTCCTAAAATCAAATAAGATCAAATAAAAAAATAGCTATGGAGTACCTATTAAATTAAAAAGGTTAAACAATACTAACTGATTAAATGAATAAAATATGCCCAGCAGTTCCCTAGCATGTAGAGTTTAATAAATGGTTGTTAATATTATTACATGCCCAACTCCTCTTTAATGACCTTAAAAACCAGCAAAAGTCTAGTGACCTAGTAAAAAAAAATCTTAATTAAAAATGAATCACTCCTATAAGTGATTATTAATTAAACTTAAAATCTTAATTTCATGAAATATTCCTGAGTTGTCAGAATATTTTAGTTTTATATATTTGTAATGTCAAAACCTCTTAACTAATGATATTACTTTAATGTTTAATTATCTTGATTATAATATACATGGTATTTGTTTTGTTCTTTCTGCAATGAATAATATAATCTGAGATAGAGGTTGTTTTACTAGATCAATTTTGGGCAGGATTCCTGAATCAGAGATAATTTTTATCAGTGTCACAACTCTCGGTGAACAGAAGCAAGAATATAAAAAGCACATGGATGGACACAGATATGCATAAAGTACAGTTTTGAAAAATAGCCTTGACTTACTAAAGCAACCAATGATAAAGAATTTTAATTTATTTATTTCTATAAAGGATTATCATCCAGAAAAATAATGTCTGCTTTAAAAGGATACGAGGACTGTAATTATTTATGAAATTATGAAAACAGAACTGGAAGTGGAATCAGAAGACCTGGACAAGGTCCTGCCACTACAACCTGTATCACCCTGTCAAGGTCACTTGGCCCCTCCAGACTTCAGTTTTTTCACTTGCAAATGCAGAAAACAAGGCCTAGGTCAGATTCTGTTGGAAAAGTTAAGAGATTATGTATATGAAAACAGTATCACCACCATGACCTTATATCTATCTGGGTTTGGGGGTCTTCTGCGTCTAAGCATTTTATTAGAATATATATAAATTAAATAGAGAAGAGGACCACACTCATACATACAAATTTTCTTAAGATAAATTTATCCATATAACTAGCACACAGATGAAGAATCAGATCATTATTAGAATCTCAGAAGCACTGCTGCCCTGTTAAGTCCTTCCAAATATCACCTATTACCCTAAGGAAACCAGGATTCCGTTTACTAAAGCTGGAGATGAGTTTTTCCTCTTTTTGACCTTTCTATAAGTGGATGCTTAGAACTCTCGTGTCTGGCATCTTGAACTCAAGAGTGTGTGAGATTCATCCGAGGTGTTGCATGTAGTTATAGTCTTTTTAATTGCTGTACAGATTTCCATTGGATGAATATTTTACCTGATCAGATTCTCATAATTCCTGAATCTGAAGATTTGAGTTTCATCAATTACAGAAATTATCAATAAATATATCTTCAAATATTGATTCTTACCTAATTTCTCCTTCTAGAACTCCTACTTAAAAATGCTGGACTTTATTATTTTACACTCATGGTCTCTTCCACATTTCCCTTTATCTTCTGTACTGCCTTTAGAACCACCTTTCTGTTCACCATTTCTTTTTTAAATTTCTGCCAATTCTGCACTTTAACCTATTCATTGTAAAATTTGTTTTTTTTTTAAATTTATCAAAGTTCATATAGTTCTCTTGCAAATCTATCTGTACTTTCTCGGAAAGTCTTGTTTTTATATTTTTCATCCACTGATTTTATATAAACTCCTGGTAATTTCTATCCAGTAGTTCTACTGAAGTTCTTCAAAGTCTAATCCTGAGGTTTACTATGTCTGGTGACAATCACTTAAGTAGAGTTTGTAGTTTTGGATTATAAGCACATTTTCTGCAGGGCTTCTTTCTGTAGGACTTCTGTGCTGCCCTGGTTGGGGGGGGGGGATCCCTCAAGAGAAGTTTAGCATCTGCTTTCCCAGGTCCCTCACGGGTACCAGCCTGTACCCTATGCTACAGGTTATGTTAATTTCTTCACTTGATGGATTTATGAGACAGCCAGAGTATAAATTTAAAAACCAAACTCACATGAGATGGGGCCCTTTTTCCCTCCACTCAAAATTCTGGTGTGTGGCAGGTAAGCTTCTTTGTCTTCCTTCCTTACACTGTTGGGCAGAGAGAGTGATAGACAGAGAAGCAACAGAGAGCAGGAATAAGCAGTAGCTGGGAGGAGAGGAAGAAGCAGGAAGTGGGAAGCCTGACACGGGGCTCAATCCCAGGACCCTGGATCATATATATTGATCCATATATATTGATATGGATCAATATATGGATCCATATATATTGGGGACCCTGGGCCACCTAGGAGCCCCAATATATATATATTTTTAAACAGAGGGTACAGTCCTTTGAGTGTCTGGCTTACGTGCAGGGTCTCCGTTCCAACGCCTCATTACTTCTCATTCAGGAAGCATCCTTTCCAGTGGCACTACTGAAACCCAAGCCCATAGTTTTCCCAGCTTAGATGTGGTGTTAGTTCACACAATTACCATTATGATTGTCTCATCCTTGCATTTTGGGTGGGAGTTCAAAACACCTAAAGTCTGGGGACATTGTTTCACCTTTAAAGAAGATTTTTGGTGTATTTTATCTAGCAACCAGTAGGTGCTCAAATGTATTTGCTGAATGAATGACATATAATTAAGAAAGCAAGTCATATTCACAATACTAATAGGGCCTATGATATTATGATTTCAAGCAATTTAAAATTAATTTTCAGACAAATTATATATAACAATGTCTCTTCCATATATATATATATAAATAATCTCCAAATAGAGAAGTTATTAAAGGGCTTATAGGAAAACCTTTTTATCCTATGCTTGTATTCTAGCCCTGCAATTCCTCTTCCCTTTCAGGGAAGCAACACTGGCTTTTTGTGTATCCTTTTGAGGTAACTTCTGCAGTCACTAGCAAATACTTACAGATATGTTTACGGTAGCACCTATATACACTGTTCTGGCACCTTAATCCTTTCACTTAACAATGTATCTTAGAAATTTTTCCATATTAGTATATAAATAAAATACAGCTTATTTTGAAGCCTATCAGGAAGACCTTTGGAAAATTCCAATCCTGTTGCTATCTAGAAATGCATTTTGCATATGTCAAGCTTAAATGGACACATCCCCACCTGCACAGAGGTGCTCACCCCGTGTGGTTAGCTACGGTTGATGGGTGACTCGTCTACATTCTCAGGGGCGCATTCAGGCTGCCTTAGCTGTGTCTACAGTTTCTGGATGGAGAATGGAAGGAAAGCACAACCCACGCCATAGAGAAGGCACTAAAAATATCTGAATGGTGGATGAAACAGGAAAGAAGGAGATGGAAATCAGAACTGGGTTATTAGCAGAGCATGTGGCTACACTGGCAGGGGACATCTCTCTAAGCAAAGCAATGAACTCTGACCTAATGGCAAATATTTTGGAGTAAAAGAAGTTTGCTTCTTGACATCAGACATCAGGAAAAAGGGGTAGCCCTGAACTTTGCACTGAAAGCGCCATACTCACTGTGAAGTTTCTTCCTTCCCCTTTTTAATTATCTGTGCATGTCTGACTTAGGCCTGGTTGTCCCAAACTGCCATCACAACTGTGGGTATGGCTAAGAAAAGTTTTTTTCTGGGTCAAAAATTAGGGTTTAGAATAGCCAGCTCTTGGTGATACTAGAGGTGCTAAATGCCAGCATAATCACATAAATGTGTTTGAGGAGGGAGTGATGAGTGCTGTGGAAAGCCGCAAGGGAAGAGACTTGCTCTTGTCTCAATTCCTGGTAAGTCTAGAGATGTGGGTTTGAATTTCCAGCTCCGTTAGGTAGGTTTATTAACTTCTTTTTCCTCATTTACGAAATGGGGAAACCAAAGCACTATTTCTTAAAAGATTTATCTATTTATTTGAGAGCGAGAGTGCACACATGCACACTCACAAGCAGGGGGAGGTGCAGAGGGAGAGGGAGAGAAAGAATCTCAAGCAGACTCCCCGATGAGTGTGAAGCCCGATGCAGGGCTCACTCCCATGACCCTGAGATCATGATGTGACCTGATATCAACAGTCAGCAGCTTAACCAACTGAGCCATCCAGGTGCCCCACCACACCCTGTTTTAGAGGGCTGCTTACAGAAGGGGCCTAGAGATTACTTTCCCTGTATACTGCATTGTGTATGTACATTTTTAATGGTTCACCTTTCAAAGGCATTTGATAACATAAAATACGTATAAAGGTGTGTGTGTATGTAATTTTAATTAACAAATATTTTAAGTATGGCATACAGAGGAATATAAAGGCTAATTAAACAAATTTTTGGCTATTACAAATAATGCTACAATAAATATTCTTAATTATGTCTCATTACATCCATGTCCAGGAATATTTCTAGGTTATAGAGAGAGAAGAGGAACTGTTGGGTTGTAGGGTATATGTACCTTCAATTTCACTAGATTTCGCCAAGGTGATCTCCCAAGTGGTTGTGACAGTTATACTCCTCATTAGCAAAGTGTGAGTGTTCTTGTTGCTCCACATCCTCATACTAGTATTTGTAGATGTTTACTTGCTGCCAGTCTGACCAGTGTCAAGTTACATCTAAATGTCATAATCTGCATCCAATGCATCCAATGATTATGGCTGGGAGACTTCTCCACGGGACGTAGGGCTTAATCCCATGACCCTGGGATCACAACCTGAGCCAAAGGTAGACACTTTAACTGACTGAGCCACCCAGGCGCCCCTAAGCTTAGGATTCCCAAGGTATGATATACTGTGTGTGTAGTATCTACCTGGGCTGTTCTGCTTAGCTCCCACGGAACTCAAATGGAAATGACACAAACATCAAGCTTATACTGCTTGCTGTACTGTAGTCTTGTGTTTTTTTGCCAGAACCCAGGAAACTGTGCTGGGCTAACTTGTTAGTTTATAAGCAGGGTATAATCCCAGATTAGTCATAGTTCTTGAGAGTTATGAGTGGGGCGAGCATCTTTTCTTGCTGTTTATTTGATATTTGGCTCTTCTCATCTGTGAACTATCCATTTTTGGGGGTCTATTTTACTATTTGATTGTCTTTCTTATTGGCTGGGTGTATGTTCTTGATATATTCTGAATAATGATCTCATGCAGGTTATTTGCATTTTAAATATCTTCTAGTCTGTGCCTTGCATTTTTACTTTGCTCATACTATCTTCTAACGAAGTTTAAAATTTTAATGTACTTACCATAATTGAAATTATGATTTATATTCCTGAATGTTTTCTTTCTTTCTTTTTTTTTTTTTTAAGATTTTTACTTATTTATTTGACAGAGAGACACAGCAAGAGACTGAACACAAGCAGGGGAGTCGGAGAGGGAGAAGCAGGCTTCCTGCCGAGCAGGGAGCCTGATGTGGGGCTCAAAATCAGGACCCTGCGATCATGACCTGAGCTGAAGGCAGAGGCTTAACGAATGAGCCACCCCGGTGCCCCAATAAGCCATTACTTACCCCATTCATCTAAAAGTTTATAATTTTGCTTTTCTTTATATACACATTCAATTCACCTAAAACTGATTTATGTGTATGGGGTGCATTGTTTGGTTATCTACTACTGTGTAACAAACTACTCAAAATCTAGTGGCTTAAAAACAACAATGTGGGGCACCTGGGTGGCTCAGTGGGTTAAAGCCTCTGCCTTCAGCTCAGGTCATGATCTCAGGGTCCTGAGATCAAGCCCCGCGTTGGGCTCTCTGCTTGGCGGGGAGCCTATTTCCCTTCCTCTCTCTCTCTCTCTGCCTGCCTCTCTGCCTACTTGTGATCTCTGTCTCTGTCAAATGAATAAAAAAAAAATTAAATACAACAATGTATTATTTTTCATAATTCTGTGGGTTGAAGCTAATTCTTTTGCTTCAAAGAACTAATTTTAAGTTTGTTGATTTTTCTCTATTGTTTTTTGATTCTCTATTTCATTTATATCTACTCTAATCTCTATTATTCTTTCTGCTTTCTTTAGGCTTTATTTGCTCTTCTTTCTCCAGTGTCTTAAAATGGAAGATTAAGTTAGTTACTAATTCAAGATTTTTCTTCTTTCTTAACATAGGCATTTACAGCTATATATTTCTTTGCAAGCACTGCTTTAGCTGCACTCCGTAAGTTTTGGCATGTATTATCTTCATTTTCATTCATCTTAAAGTATTTTCTGATTTCTCTTAATTTCCTCGTCCTTGACCCACTTGTTATTTAAGAGTATGTTGATTAGTTTCCTCATATTTGTGAGTTCCCAAGTCTTGACATCAAACGTCATTCCACTGTGGCTGGAGAACATACACTGTACCATTTCTATTGTTTTAAATTTATTGAGTTGTTTCATGGCCTTCATATTGCATATCCTGAAGAATGTTCTATGTGCACTTGAAAAAATGTATATTCTGTTATTGGATGGAGTGTTTCTAACAAGTCTGTTAGATCTGGTTGGTTTATAGCGTTGTTCAGGTCTTCCATTTCCTTGCTCACCTTCTGTTTAGCTGTCCTATCCATTACTGAAAGAGGGGTGCTGGAATCTCCAACTATTATTTTTGAAATGTCTATTTTGAGTTTTTTCTTTAGTGGTTGCTCTTGTGGTTTACCACATAAGTGGTTTAAATCCAGCTTCAGATTTATACAGTGATATGTAGAAACATTACTCCCATATATCTCTATTCCATTTTTCCTCTTTTGGTGGTAATGCTGTTATACCTGTTATATCTATTAATGTTACAAATCCAACAAGACATTATTACAATTATTTTAACATCTGTAGTCACTTCCTTAACCCACTTGTACTTTGTTCTCATCCATCTCCTTTGGGCAGTTATTGGTAAATATATTATACTTCTATGTGTTATGGGCCCAATAATACATTATATACATATTATTTTAGACATTACTTTTAAAAATCAGTTAAAGAAAGAAAGGAGGAAAAAAGCACGCATTTATACTGTTTTTTTTTTTCTAACTATGCAATTGTATTTATGAGTGCTCTTTATTTTTTCATATGGATTTCAATTAGTTTTTGGGTCATTTGCTTTTAGTGGAATATTTTCCTTTAGTACTTCATGTCAGATAGGTCCGCCAGCAACAAATTCTCTCAGTTTTTGTTATCTGGGAAAGACTTTAGTACGTCTTAATTTTTGAAAGACAGGCTTGCTAGATAGAGATTCCTTCTGTTTCTATAAATAGATATTCAAGGTCAGAACACGGCAGGATAACACATTGGAAATGCTCAAAGGAAACCACTCAACTAGGGCATAAATTATCCTATAAACCAACCCAAATTGTGGTTTCTTTAAAGCTCAGTGTTTGATATTTGTTCTTACTTATGAAGGCTCCTCCCAGATGTAGTATTCTCCCATCCTCTCCACTATTCTTAAGACTACCCTTAGCCTTGAACTTCTCCAGGCTCTACTGCAAATGAGGTCAGTTCCTTTGGGAAGAGATTAGGAGCTGTTTTATAGTGTGCTTCTCCCCCTAAGCAAAATCTTGGAGCCAGATTCTAGAGCTGGGAGTGGGGACAGCAGCAAGCTTCTCTTTGAGTGACACCCTTCCTCCCCCACTCTAGGAGTTGGTGCTTGGTGGCAGTGTCGGGGCAGCCTGGTTTGCCTTATGCAGCACGGAGCCATTATACCTTGCGAGCCAAGGCAAGGGTGATCAGGGCCTCAGTATTGTCAGTTTATCACATCCAAGCCTCCATTTCATGGGGGGATGCTGGACAGAATAAGGGAGCCTCCATCTCTTGACTGCACTTGCCGAGGACTTAGCTCTTTATATTTATGTTCTACTTTTTATACTAATGTTTAAGAATGTAATTAAAAGAAAACTGATCTTGTATTTAGCATCTTTGCTAAACTGTAGTAGTTTTAAAAATTTGCAGAGTTTCTTAAATTTCTATGTAGCTACTTATTTTGTCTGAGATTAATGATAATTTGGTTTCTTTTTATCCCTCCTGTGTACTTTTTAGTTCTTTTGCTTTTCTTTATGTGTAGTCTAGGATTCCAATATAATATTAAAAAAAATTAGTTTTGGGAGGCATCCTTTCCTCATTCCTGTTTTTAAAGGAAATGCTTCAAACATTTCACCTTTAGTAATACTGACACTAGGTTTTTGATATTTAATCAGGCCACAGATGTTTCTTTGCATTTCTAGTTTATTATGAGTTTTTATCATAAACAATCATATTAGCTAACATTTACTGAATACCTACAAGGTGCTGGACATTGTCCTAAGCACTTTACATAGATTAGCCCATTATATGTTTATAATATATCTCTGAGATTATTATTATTCCTATCTCACTATAAGTAAACAGATGCACTGAAGTTATTAAATAATCTGTCCAAGTTCAGTAGCAGAACCAGAGTTTGAACCCACAAGTCTGGCTTAAGAGCCTGGGGTCTTAATCACTTTTGTGTATTGTTTCTTTATATTGCATTCTATATTGAAGTTCCTCAATTGCTTTTTCTGCATCTGATTTTTAAAAAAGTATTTTATTTATTTATTTGATAGAGAGAGATAGATCACAAGAAGTCAGGAGGAGAGAGAGAGGAAAGCAGACTCCCCACTGAGCAGAGAGCCCTACATGGGGCTTGATCCCAAGACCCTGAGATCATGACCTGAGCCGAAGGCAGAGGCTTAACCCACTGAGCCCACCCAGGTGCCCCTCTGCATCTGATTTGACCAAATGGTTTTCAACAAATTCACTGTGGCAAACTACATTAATAAATGTTTAAGCTGTTAAATCATCTTTGAATTCCCAGGATAAATTCAACTTGATCACATCTTTAAAGAAATACGGTGGATTTCACTTGCTAATATTTTATTTAGGATTTTTATATATATGTTCAAATGTGAGACTGACTGTGCTGGTTTTGGTACCCAGGTTATACTACCTAAACTCAGAGATAAGTTGGGCCACGCATTTGGTGATATTCTATCTTTATTATTAGGCTGATAAATATAGTTAGCATTAACAGCTAGCCCACTAGTTTAGACTCCTGGACAATCTAGTGAGGTTTCTGACACCCAAGCAAATCCTAACTAGCAGTGAACAAAAATGTCCAGGGGCATCTGGGTCATTTATTACTGAACGGTGGTCTAGGATGGCCAGAACTGGCAAAAGAGCATAATGTATTCTGTTTCCCAAAGTCTGAAGGTGGTTCATCCTTAATCTGATTTAAATATTAATGGTTGTCTTTTACTCAATCATATTCACACCCAAATAGAATAAACATAAGGATACTTTAATAAGTGCTTTATTTACAAAATACCTCAATATCTTGTATCTCACTGAATCTACCCAGTACTCTGTAAGAGCCGCATTATATCCATCTTACATATCTTCTATTTTATAGATAAGTGAAAATTACTCAACTAAGCTAATCAGTTAGTAAGTGAAATGAGTTAAAAAATCAAATCTATTTTTCTTCAATTAAATCAAGAAAGTATTTCTTGTAGGAGAGACTGGAGCTCCTACAGTGATGATGACTAGCATCTCAGTTGTCACTGACAGTACCAAGAATGAAATAATGAATTTTCAAAGGGGGACTGGAGGAGCCTCCATTTCTGTTGATGGTATAGAAAGGCTCAATTTACTATGAATGTTCCCTTAAGAATTTTAATGAATCTCCAACTTTAGAAGTTATTAATATATTTTTAAACAAAAAATTAGTGTATTTTTGCTGGTGACCATTTTTCTTTTTAAATTTGTTTTTATATTATTTCTTAAAATTCAAGTATAATTAATAACAGTGTTATACTAGTTTCAGATATACAATATAATAGTTGAACAATATTATACATTTCTCAGTGTTCATCAAGGTAAGTACAGCCTTAATCTCTTTTACCCATTTCACCAACCCCCACAACATCCCCACCTCCCCTCTGGCAACCACCAGTTTGTTCCCTGTTGTTAGTCTTTTAAAGCAGGCTCCAAGCCTAGCATGGAGTCCAACATGGGGCTTGAACTCACGACCCTGCAATCAAGACCCGAGCTGAGAACAAGAGTCTCACACTTGACCGACTGAGGGACCCAGGTGCCCCTGTTCTCTGTACAAGGGTCTGTTTGTCTCTTTTTTCCTTTGTTCATTTGTTTAAGTTCTTAGTTTCTTAAATTAGCAAAATCATATGGCATTTGTCTTCCTCTGACTGACTTATTTCACTTAGCATTATACCCTGTAGGTTTTCCCATGTTGTTGCAGATAGCAAGATTTCCTTCTTCTTTTGTGCCTGAGTAGTATTTCCTAGTGTGTATGTGCGTGTGTACATAATACACATATATACCACATCTTCTTCATCCATTCATCTATCAATGGACACTTGGGTTGCTTCTGTATCTTGGCTATTATAAATAATGCTGCAGTACATATAGGGATGCATATCTTCTTGAATTATTGTTTTCATTTTCTTTGGGTAAATATACAGTACTAGAATTACTGGATCAAATGCTAATTCTATTTCTACTCTATTTCTAATTTTCTAAAATTATAAATTTCTGCAATTCTAATTCTATTCCTCTGTTGAGGAACCTCCATACTGTTTTCCACAGAGGCTGGACCAACTGACCAGGCATTTTTCTAAGCACTACACAGGGTTGGACAAAGTTGAAATAAACAAATAGAGAAAACTTTCTACTATGATTATTAATAATTTGGAAATATCTTACCGTAATGTAAAGCTGTTTGACCTTCATTATCCTGTAAAAGAAACAAATAACACAGTTTAGAAGTCTACATTATTACAGAAGTATGAAAGTACATAAGCTACAGCAAATATATCTGATATGCTGAAGTTCTGTAGGTTTATCAGACACAGTTCTGTACGCCTTCCAGTGATGTCTGACCAAGCTCTCTACCGTGGAGAACAGGAAGTTGCTGAATGGCAATCTGAGCATCACAGTGGCTACAGCAGAGTCCCAGGACAACCAGGCTGCAGATATGGAACCAAAGGGAACCTCTTGGCAGCCTGATTAGTCAATTAGTGGTAAAAAACAAAACAAACAAAAATAAAAACAAAAACCTGACACTGTATATCCTTTATCTTGGTTAGTATTAGAATGTTTTTTCTAAGTTTATCGCCAAATCTAAGAAGTCTGCGAATTTCTCATAAAAGTTAGTGGTTTTGGGGTGCCTGGTTGGCACAGTCATTAAGCAGCTGCCTTCAGATGGGGTCATGATCTCAGGGTCCTGGGACTGCTTAGCAGGGAGTCAGTCTGCTTCTCCCTCTGCCTCTGCCCCTCCTATCACTCATGCTCACTCTCTCTCTCTCATAAATAAATAAAATCTTAAAAAAACTTAGTAGCTTTTTAATCCCCTTTCAAATAGTCACAAACTCTAGGCTTGTAATATTATCAAATATCACCAGATCAACTATCATAAAGAAATGTGATTTCAAAGCACACAAAATCCTAGAAGTTAAGAAAGTCAAAAGTTCCCACAGATAATTCCAATAGTTCAGTTCATTTTTTTAATTCTTTTAAAACCAAGATATTCTAACTATATATACTAATTATAGCATAACATTAAGTACCTTTTAGCAATGCTGCCTCTTGAGAGCAGGTGATATTAATTAGCAACAAATAAATCAGGATTAAGTAAAAGTAAGAAGTAGAATTTAGCAGTCAATTTGATATTCACTTAGTAATATGCATAGCCACTATTGTGCCCCTGGTAATTAAGAATAAATGCTTAATTATTGTGAATACCTGGGAAAGGGTGATATTATGACCTATCATATTTTCTTTGAGATCTCTGTCTCATGGGTATTGCGACCAGCAAACTCCCTCAGGGCAACTTACCACTTTCTTTTTAAAACTTTGGTTTTTATAAAGTTTTATTTTATTTTAAGACTTACAATTTTGTTTCTTAGCTGTGTTTGTTTGGGCCCCTGGACCCCTGGAGAATTATCTTGCCCTTTTTTTTTTTTTTTTTAAATAAGCTCTGCTATGCATTTAAAGGGATGTTTGTTATATTTTATTCTGTATTGCTGGGTGTTTTGTGGTGGGAGGATTTTCGGATTATTTAGTCTAGAATCTTATAGGAAAAGGAAATCCCTAACCTTTAAGACACAGTTCGGCTTCTTCAGGAAACCTCCCCAACTCCTCAGGTGGGGTTAGGTGCCACTTTTCTACTACTGGGCAGAGCACACTCTATGTACTTACCTGTCTCTTCCACTAAGATGGTAAACTTCCTGCGGGCAAGTATTATGTCTTTTACCCAGTTTCTATCACAGTATCTTGCATTTAGGGGGTGCTCAAAAAATGTTCATGAAATGAGAGAATGAATATATTACTTTAATCTTTCCTCACTCATTTATTCTTTAATTTCTTGACCTACCTTTTTTCTTTCACCTGAATTAAAAAAAAAGTCCTCACATAATTCCTATAGTGTGAAGATAATATCAGATATAGTAATGCAATGAGGGACTAACCAATGATGAACAGGAGACTCAGCTGACAGTTAACTAAGTACTAAATGACTACTATATTCAGTTTGATTCTAGATTTTTTGTCTATATGTGTACACAGCAAACTGGTCTCTCTTGAATTTATAGATTACTTCTCTCCCCACATGTATTCTGCACTAAACTTTTCTTACTTTATTTTGATCACATCTCCATTTTATTAATGATTATTTTTTTAAGGACTTAGTTTCCTTCTATCTCCAGACTGTGTACCCTATCAAATATAAGAAATATATTTAATTTCACCAAATGAGGTACTAATGAAAATACTAAATATTTTGTTCAGAACTGATATACTGGAAACTTTATTTTATCCCTTTAACATTAAGCCACTAATAATACTACTGTTTCCTAGAAATAAAACTCTGTGGCCGAGTCTGATTTTTTTCCTATTGCTAAAAGCAGTTTATTAAACTGAATTAAGAGCCATATTTCTAAGTCAAGATACACATATTTTACAGCTAACATATTTACAGCTAACTTCATATTCAATGGTGAAAAACAGAGCTTTTCCTCTAAGATCTGGAACAAGACAAAGATGTCCACTCTCACCATTTTATTCAACACAGTACTAGAAGTCCTAGCTGTGACAATCAGACAAGAAAAAGAAATAAAAGGCATCCAAATTGGTAAGGAAGACGTGAAACTGTTACTATTTGCAGAAAACACTACATACAGAAAAACCTAAAGATTCTACCAAAAACTACTAAAAATGTAAGTGAATTCAGTAAAGTTGCAGAATATAAAATTAATATATGTAAATCTGTTGCATTTCTATACACTAATAATGAAGCAGCACAAAGAGAAATTAAGAAGGTAATCCCATTAATAACTGTACCAAAAGGGGGCACCTGGGTGGCTCAGTGGTTTAGCGTCTGCCTTTGGCTCAGGTCATCATCCCAGCATCCTGAGATGGAGCCCCACATTGGGCTCCCTGCCAGGCAGTAAGCCTGCTTCCCCCTCTCCTACTCCCCCTCTTGTGTTACCTCTCTCCCTGTGTCCCTCTCTGTCAAATAAATAAATAAAATCTTTAAAAAAGAATAATAATTATACCAAAAGGATAAAATACGTAGGAATAAACTTAATCAAGGAGGTGAAAGATCTATACTCTGAAAACCATAAAACACTGATTAAAGAAATTGAGGACAACACAAATGAAAAGATATTCCATGTTCATGGACTGGAAGAATGAATATTGTTAAAATGTCCATAGACCCAAAGCAATCTACAGATTCAATGTAATCCTTACCCTTAAATAATAACAGCATTTTTTCTTACAGAATGAGAACAAATAATCCTAAAGTTAATATGGAACTACAAAAGAGCATGAACAGCCAAAGCAATCTTGAGAAAGAACAAGACTGAAGGTATCATAATCCCAGATTTCAAGATATACTACAAAGCATAGTAACCAAAAGAGTATGGTACTGGCACAAAAACAGACACATCGATCAGCAGAACAGAATAGAAAGCCCAGACATAAACTCATGCTTATATATGGCCAATTAATCTATGACAAAGGAGGCCAAAAGTCTTTGAGAAATGGTGTTGGGAAAACTGGACAGCTACATGCAAACGAGTGAAACTGAAGAACTTTCTTACCCCACACTCGAAAATAAACAAAATGGGCTAAACAACTAAATAGGAGACCTGAAACCATACAACTCCCATAGGAAAACACAGACAGTAATTTCTCTGACATCAGCCTTAGCAATATTTCTCTACATAGGATTCCTCAGGTAAGGGAGATAAAAGCAAAAATAAACTATTGGGACTATATCAAAATAAAAAGTTTCTACAAAGCAAAGGAAACCACCAATAAAATGAAATGTCATCCACTGAATAGGAGAAGATACTTGCAAATGATATATCCTGAAGGGATTAATAAGGGATTAATACCTGAAAAATAAGGGATAAGGGATTAATACCTGAAAAATAAAGTCACGGAATGAATAAGACAGGAATAAAAGGTACAGTATAGGGAATATAGTCAAAGACATTGCTGTATCAATGCAGGGGGCAGACAGAAGTGGTAACTACACTTGTGGTGAGTGTAGACTAACATATAGAGAAGTTGAATCACTGTGTTGTATACCTGAAACTAACGTAACATTGTGTGTCAATGATATTCAAAAACAAACAAACAAACAAACAAACAAAAACCCCCGACATTTTGTTGGGAAACAAGAGTAGTGTTTTGTTTTTTTTTTTTGAAGAATTTATACAACTCAATCTCCTGAAACAAATAATCCAATTAAAAATGGACAAAGGACCTGTGTGGCCAACAGCTACATGAAAAAGATGCTCAACATCACTGATCATCAGGAAAATGCAAATCAAAAATCACAATAAGAGGTGTCTGGGTGGCTCAGTCGGTTAAGCATCCAACTCTCAATTTTGGCTTAGGTCATGATCCCAGGGTTGTGAGATTGAGCCCCACACCAGGTTCCGCACTCAGCACAGAGTCTGCTTAAGATTCTCTCCCTCTCCCTCTGCCCTGCTCTCAAAAATATAAAATAATAAAAATAAGTTAAAAAATTTTAAAACCCCATAATAAGATATCATCTTACACCTGTCAGAATGGCTAGAATAAAAAAGACAAGAAATAACAAGTGTTGACAAAGCTCTGGAGAAAAAGGAACCCTTACACACTACTGGTGGGAATGTAAACTGGTGTGGCCACTGTGGAAAACAGTATGGAGGTTCCTTAAGAAATTAAAAATAGAAATACCATATGATCCAGTAATAGCACTACTGGGTATTTACCCAGAGAAAATGAAAACACTAATTTGAAAAGATATGCGCACCCCTATGTTTTTGCAACATTATTTATAGAAGCATAGGGAAGCAACTCATGTGTCCACTGACCGATGAATGGATAAAGAAGATATGACATATACATATGTACATACATACATACATACTAGGGAGTATTATTCAGCCATAAAAAGAATGCGATCTTGCCATTTGGGACAACATGGATGGACCTAGAGGGTATTATGTTAAGTGAAATTAAATCACAGAAAGGCAAATGCAGTATGATTTCACTTATATGTGGAATCTAAAAAACAAAACAAAACAAAACAAACAAACAAAAAACCAGACTCTTAAATACAGAGAACTGATGGTTGCCAGAAGGGAGTTGGGTGGTGAACATGTCAAATAGATAAGAAAGCTGAAGGGGTATAAACTTCCAGTTAAAAAAAAATAAGTCAGGGAGATGAAAAGTACAGCCTAGGGAATATAATTAAAAAATAAAAGATGTGGGGCGCCTGGGTGGCTCAGTGGGTTAAAGCCTCTGCCTTCAGTTCAGGTCATGATCTCAGGGTCCTGGGATCGAGCCCCGCATCAGGCTCTCTGCTCAGCAGGGAGCCTGCTTCCTCCTCTCTCTCTGCCTGCTTCTCTGCCTACTTGTGATCTCTGTCAAATAAATAAATAAATACAATTTAAAAAAACAAAAAATAAAAGATATAAATTTATAGGCACAGAAATAACATGCTTCCTATATGTTCTCTGTGAGCAGAAAATTCTGAGTATTACCGGATTTCTATTTTTGTGACCATAGTGATATTGATACTCTAATTCAATTCAGACTTGATCTATCATCTCTACCAATATTAGTTCTAAAGATACAGCAATAAGGCAGCACAAACCATTAAGATCATCAGAGCTACACAGAAGGGATGGATTTTCCCATGTGTCTAATGAGAGATGCTGTTCTTACCCAGTAACTTGATATTTAAAATATAAATTTTATTTTAAAAATAGTATTTTAAGTCAATACATGGTAAGGGAGGCACATAAGAAAATTAGTAGTGAAAAATTAGAAGTAGTGATAAAAATTATGAGTTAGTAATTTAATTTTGGGTAATTTTTAATATTTCTAAGCTTGGAATGTACCACCTCTCTTTATGAGATCTGTGACTCTATAAAAGAATATAGTTAAAAGTAATCTGACAATTTAGAATATTGAAAATATATTTGATGATTATTTTTCTAAGAATTTTTCTGGATACATGAATTAAGCCTTCATTTGAAGGTTACAGGTATCCTCCTGTCTTCCTTTGGGGAAAAAAAAGTAGGTACAGTAATACTTCATTTAACTGGAATCTTTACAGAGTGAAAAACCTGTCAGGGGGTTTTTCAAACAATTGGAATATTACCCTTTCAGCATACAACCTGTAGAAGAGAGAAAAAGATAAAACAAGATGAAACCAGAGAGAGAGAGAGAGACAAATCATAAGAGACTCTTATATCACAGGAAATAAAACGAGGATTGCTAGAGGGGAGGTGGGTGAGGGGATGGGGTAACTGGGTGATGGGCATTAAGGAGGGCACGAACACTGGGTGTTATACAAGACTGATGAATCCTTGACCTCTACCTCCGAAACCAGTAACACATTATGTTAATTAACTGAATTAAAAGTAAATAAATAAAAATAAAAACACCACCCCTATAAACCTTCTAAAGTTCCTTACTTCTCCTTATCACTCTGCATGGAGAACATGGAAGATGACTGAACCTACTCTTAAGTTAGAGTTACCATCATAAATGCATGATGGCCCTCGATGATGTCTGGCAAGTAAACATCTGGGAATACGAGTAAACAAAAATATCCTTTTTTCCCCATTTTTTAAGAAACTTAAGTATAGTTGATACACAATCAGCTCAGGTGTATAGAACAGTGATTCTGTATTTATATACATTATGAAATGTTTATCATAAATGAAGTCCCGTCACCACACAATGCTATTACAGTATTATTGACTACTCCCTACGCTGCTCTTTTCATCCCAGTGACTGATTTCTTTCAAAACCAGAAGACTGTACCTCTTAATTCCCTTTACCTATTTCACTCATTCCCCACATCTCTCTCCCCTCTGGCAACCGCCAGCTTGTTTTCTGTATCTATGCAACTGTTTCTGTTTTGTTTCTTCACTTGTTTTTTTAGATTCCACATACGAGTGATAGCATGTGACATTCATCTTTCTCTAATTTCATGTAGTGTAACGTCCTCTAGGTCCATCCCTGTTGCTCATCTGGCAGGATTTCCTCCTTTCTCGTGGCTGAATAATATTCCACTGCGCATATATAACCACATCTTCTTTGTCTATTCGTGTATCGATGGACACCTGGGTTGTTTCCCTGTCACGGCTATTGTAAATAATGCTGCAATAAACATAGGGGTGCATATATCTTTCCAAATTAGTGAAAAAACATCAGTTATTATACATGGTATTATATAAATGGTGCCTTCATAGGACATGAAGGTATAGAAATCTATTTGGACTTCCATTAAATGACCCCAGACTACTTTTACTTTTCATCTATTTTTACTTTAGTGTTTTTTTTTTAAACAGCTTTTCCTCGTCACGGGATTGTCAAATATCCTTTATTACTGACAACATGCCTAAACTCCTACCATTTTCTACTTCTGCCGAGGGCTGGTGATCAGATCCGTAAGTTCTTCAGGTGGTGTCTAAAATTAGGAAGCGGTCTCTGAGTGCGGGACGGTGATGGTCTTCCACGATCTGCTGTAGACTGTCACAGATCTGTATATTCCATTTTATCTTGAGCGTCGAGCTGCATTCTCTTGGTCAGTGATTTTCATCGATGTGTGTTTTTCACACTCTGAGGGGGTCTGTGTGCAGGAAATCTGGAATGGAAGTAGCTGAGGCAAACAGAAAAGCTCTGGCTGAGAAGGGGACCAACCTGGAGCCCCTGAACACTTGGCACCAGCTGCCAGCGCCGTCACCAGAAGGGACCCCACAGGCGGAGCCTGAAAGTCACTTCCTGGAGACCTGAGGATGCTGGGTTCATGAGCCTCGGGAGAAGTCAGGTGTCACTGTCTGACTTGCTCTCTTCCTGCCTCTGGACACTCATCTCACCCTCCACACAATGGCGGGACGTGACAAGAAAATGACCAAAAGGAGAACAAGCAAAGGCAGAGTGTACTGATTACTCATCCCTTGTGAGGCAAATGCACGGATTCACGTCTACACAAACGTTCTTGAGAACAGGTCTGTTTTTGGAGCTGAAGCTGAGATGACCGCACTGACTTCAGCCTGCTAGGCAAGCTGCTAGAGAGACGGACGGGAGGCAAAGGGCACCGCGTGAGGGAGCGGCTGAAAGGAGGGGATGGACGACGAATCTGCCGCACCCACAAGGTGGTCCTCTTAGGTTCACTTAAAGCTCAGCCTCCTACACCTGAGCACACTCGGCATCAGCGTATTCAGGATTTCAGACAGAGACCATTCAGAACTTGCTGGCAGGGCACTGTCTGATGGCGGCTTCGCATAATTCACGTGACAGCTCGCCTAGCCATCTAGGAGTTACCTCCTCTCTAAGGAGATATAGCTCACATGCGAGGAGAAGAAATCCATACAAGCGGAATCTACCCGGACTTAGAAGCCCTGCTGTCTAACAGGAGCCACAGGCTTGGAAACAAGAGCATCTAGGGTCGCACAGCAGATATGCCGATTATAAGAAACTCAGGACAGTCCAAAGTACAGTGCCTCCATTAAATATTCATCACTCCTTTGCAGTTCCTCTCAGCCCAGATGCAATTTACAATCAGAGGGTCATTTTTTTTTTTAATTTTATTTATTTATCTGACAGATCACAAGTAGGCAGAGAGGCAGGCAGAGACAGAGGGGGAAGCAGGCTCCCTGCTGAGCAGGGAGCCCGATGTAGGGCTTGATCCCAGGACCCCGAGATCAGGACCTGAGCTGAAGGCAGAGGCTTAACCCACTGAGCCACCCAGGCAGATCAGTAGATAGAGAAGCAGGCTCTCTGCTGAGCAGGGAGTCCGATGCAGGGCTTGGTCCCAGGACCCTGGGATCATGACTTGAGCTGAAGGCAGATACTTAATGGACTGAGCCACCCAGGCACCCCCAGAGGGTCATTTTTATATGTGTGTTACCTAGTAATGTAACTGACATCTTTAATGTCATCAGGTTACTAAGGGAACTTAGACATTTTTACCTGACGCCAGCTTTTCATCCAGCAGGGGAAACTGTAATAAATATCACCATATGGTACTAAACATGTAGCCAAAATGCCCACCAAGAAGCTTAATGTGAAATACTTTTTGGATCTCAAAGGACTTGGCCAACTCTAACTATGTCACTTTGACGACGAGAACTTCTTTCAGGGCACGTGTTCTCCCTTCCTATTTCTATTTTCTTTTTGCCTAAATTCTCCGAATACCTACGTAAATTGAGCTACAATTTTACTATATCTGGTTGTTTAAATCAGGAGGATCTGATAGGATAATACTACATAAAGCCAAAACAATAGTAGTAATTCTAAAGCATATCTAGAAGAATAAACGCATGAGCATACTTAAGAAAAGGAGGGCCTAGCAATGCCATCTCTGGAAATTTACCCCCTGAGAAACATGGTCCCATTTGCAAGTGTTCATATTAATAAATGGCATGTTGTTTGCGTCTACTGTTTATCTAGCTTCTCAAGCCAGAAATGTGAGGTCCATCCTTACCTTCTCTTTTCCTCATCTTTATATATCTATTCAATCAGAAACTCCTTCTGGTTCTACTTCCAAGACACCTGTCTTCATTCCTCTTCATCCTCGTTGCCTACCCACCTCCCATCGCATGTTAAAATCCTAACTCTCAGTACCCCGGACTGTGACCTTATTCAGAAAAAGGCTGGAGTTACGTGTCTATACACCAAGGAATGCTAGGGATTGCTGGGAGGACTCTCCTCTACAGATTTCAGAGGAATGACGGCCCTACTAACAATTAGTTCCTATTTTTCTACGCCACCTAGTTTGCAGCACATTGTTATGGGAATTCTAGCAATTCTAGCTCTACCTCAGTCCAATCCTCCAACCTTCTTCCCTGGGCTAATGCGGTGCCTTCATACTTGTGCCCCGGCCCCTCCCACTGCTGACCCACTGTGGTCTATTCCTCACACAGCAGAGAGCGTGACCTTTTCAAAAGTTAAATTAGATCACATCACCACCTTGGTTTAATATCCTTCAGTGGTTTTCTACTGCTCTTTTAGAATAAAGTGCAAAACTCTTATCATGACCTAGGATAACAGTTCTTAAACTTTCTGGTCTCAAGGCCCTTGTACAGTAAGCCTTCAGAATTACTGAGGACTTCAAGAGT
The DNA here is from genome assembly GCA_003697995.1 of Taxidea taxus jeffersonii. Classification (NCBI taxonomy): domain Eukaryota; kingdom Metazoa; phylum Chordata; class Mammalia; order Carnivora; family Mustelidae; genus Taxidea; species Taxidea taxus. The sequence goes on from ML108603.1 coordinate 76,026, forward strand.
TTTTGTTTATGTGGTTTAAATCTGTCAATATTTACCATGTTGGAAATTAAAGTTGAGAAATTTAAAAAACATTACCTGTTACTAGAAGTAACAATTTTTAAATTTTATTTGTTTTTAATTTTTAGAGAGAGGGAGAATACAAGCAGGTAGG
>ML108603.1:76576-89046 GCA_003697995.1 Taxidea taxus jeffersonii
ATCTCCTTAATGCCTGGTTAAACAGAAAATAACTGGATTCATATCTCATTCAGCATCTTCAATCTGTTGTGATGCCGTGTCATGCAGCCTCTGGAAAATGTCACTGCATACTCAGGAATGAATGAGCATAAAAAAGGGCAATTAGTGTCTTACTGTTGTTATGAAAATAGTTTTGAAAAGATCAGGACTCCTAGGGGTTCCCATTCCCTACTTTGGGAACCATGGGGCCTAGGAAACCCTGCATAATTTACCCCTGCCTAACTTTCTAACCTGATCTCATACATGCTGTTCCTCCTGCTCTCCATGTGGCTGGATCCTTCCTCATCCTTCAAGCCCTAGCTCTCTTTCATCACGTAGAAAAAGTTTTCCTTCACTACTTGCTTCAAAGAGGTCACCTCCTATTGTTATTCTTCAGTTCAATTCTCTGGTTGTTTCTTTCCTAGCACTTATTCCAATTTATAGTTTAAAAACGCATTTATCTGTCATCTTCATTTGATTATGGGCTCCATAAGGACAGGACTCTTGTCTGACTTTTTCTAAAGATTTTATTTATTTATTTGGCAGAGAGAGAGACAGACAGAGATCACAAGTAGGCAGAGAGAGTGGGGAGGAAGCAGGTTCCCTGCTGAGCAGAGAGCCCGACGTGGGGCTCGATCCCAGGACCCTGAGATCATGACCTGAGCCGAAGGCAGAGACTTAACCACTGAGCCACTCAGGCGCCCCTTGTTTGACTTTTTGACTGTTATATCCCTAGGACAGTATATGGGACACAGTAAGCACTCAAACATTTTACCGAATGAGTAAATGAATCATGGATTTGTACAAATATTTATCTGCCAAGGATGTTCCTGCTTACATTCATTCATTAACAAATATTTACTGAGTACCTATTATGTGCCAGGCATTGTTCTAAGTACAAGAAATAAAAACAGACAAAAATCTCCACTCTAGTTTTGGTGGAGGGGGATACAGAAAATAAACTAAGGAAGTAAAACATGTAACATGTTGGATTTAATACACGATATAGAGAAAAATAAAGCAGGAAGGGATAGGGGATGCTGAAGGCACGGTAGAATAGGTTTCAGCTTAAAATAAGGTAGTCAATACAGACCGTACTGGGAAAATTATGGGGGTGGAGGTGGCGAAAAACCTGAAAATGATGAGGGAACAAGCTGTGTGAGTATCGGGGAAAAGTCATAGAGGGAGCTAGACAAACAAGTACAAAGCCCTGAAAAGGTCATATGCTGGCATGTTTCAGGAACTAAAATGGGGCCAGTGTGTGACAGCAGCAAAGTGAGCAAGTTAGACCAGTAATAGGAAATGAGGTGTGAGAAGTAACAGAGGGTCAGATGGCATAGGGCCTTGTAGGCCATTATAAGGATTCTGGCTTTATTTTTGAATTACATGAGAGGCACTAGTGGGTTTTAAGCAGAGGAGTAGCTTGACTTCACTTATCGGCTACGAGAATCACCCTGGACGCTGGGTGAAGAAGAGACTGAAGGGAAACGGGAAGACCAGGCAGGAAGCAGAAGTGTATTTTAACCATCGGGTAAGAAATGATGGGGACTTGGGCCAAAGTGTGAGCAGAAGGCAAGGTGAGAAGTGGTCAGATTCAGGTCATATTATGAAGCTAGAAGGGATAGGATTTGCTGACAGATTGTGTGTTAATGCAAGAAAAGAGAGAAGTTAAGGATTCCATCAAGAATTTGGCCTGAGCAACAAGGATATAATTGCCAATGTAACTGCCATTAACTAAGATGGGAAAAACTTGGGGTAAAGGAGGTTTCATGGGTAAGATCAGAAGTCTGGTTCTGGACAGATTAAGTGTGAGATGTCTATCAGATATCTAAGACAGATGTCATGTAGGCAGTTAGAGATATGGTCTGAAGGAAAGAGGTATGGGCTGGAGATACAAATTTAAGACTCGTGAGGATATACTTAGAGCCCAGAGACTAGATGAGATCACCAAAGAAATGGGTACAGAGAAAAAAAGAGAACTAAAGTTTGAGCTCTAGAGCCTCCCAAAACAAGAGGATAGGAAAAGGGGAACCAAAGGAACTGAGAAGGCCAGTAAGGTAGTAAGAAAATCAGATGAGTGTAATGTCCCGAAACCTAAGAGAATATGAAGTATTTTGAGGAGGAGTAATTAATTGTGCCAAATGCTGCTGATAGGTCAGGTATGGTAAGAACTGAAGAGTGATCATTGGACTTAACCAAGTGGAAGTCAGTGGTTTTCCTGTTAGGAACTGGAAGAAGCGTGGAAATGAACACCTACTTCAAGTGGGTCCAAGAGATAATGGGAAAGGAGAAGTTGGAGCATAAACAACTCTTTCATGGAATTTTGCCATAAAGAATGAAATAGGGTGGTAGCTGGACAGTTAAATGGGCAGAGACAGTAGCATATTTGTACGCTCATGAAACTTATACAGAGAAGAGGAAAGACTGATAATGCAAAAAAGGATATGTGGAGTAAGCTCCTTGAGTAGGATGGGATTGTACATAAGACAGGGGCTGGTTTCTGGAGCACAGATAGTTCATACACACTCCCAGGAGGGATGGAGGTCCATACAGTTCTTACATGCTCATAGGAGGGAAGGAGGCATACGTAAGCAGAGATGCAGGGAGGTGGGTAGACAGGACAGTGAGAACTCATGGAAGTTTTTTTAAAGTGACTCGTGTTTCCTCAGTTAAATGGGAAGAAAGGTCATCAGCAGAAATGAGGATGAGGAAGGAGGTGTTTGGATTTTCAGGAGAGAAGAGTTAATGAGAGTTATCTAGTGGAGTGCAAGAGTTAATGAAGTAAGGAAATGCAGTGTGAATGCTGGGCAGCACTTGACATTAATGGTCCTAACTGAAGAGAGCGCAGCTGTGTATTTTTCTCCTGGCATGTTTAACTGTACAGGTACAGACAAGGAAGGGTAGGAGAATTAAATACCTACTTTCTGAAAGCCTCTATGTGAGGGCCACAATGATACATAAGCCAGTTATAGTCTGTGCTCATGGAGTTTGCATTCTTGCTAATATACTGCAAGAGAGAACCACCCGAGCATCCTACCAATGGCCTGGACACAGTATGATAAATCTGCATGATAGGATACTAGGCACCCATCTATGGGTAAGAAAAGATATTCATGATAAATAAAGTAGGTTAAAAACTATGGTCAGGATGATCCCATTTTTATTTTTGAAATGTGTTATCTACCTATTGAAAAAAAAGACAAGGAAAGCATCAAAAGTGATAAAGGGTTATCTCGAGGTTGAAAATTAAAGATGACGAAAATCTTTTTCTTTATACTTACTTGCATCTTTACGAAATGTCTTACATCTATTGTTATGAATTTTTAAACAAGAAAATGTTACTATTCATTTGTATTTTCTCTGAACCTGAATGCCATCTATATGTTTACAAACATTTTTCAGTGATAACTACTTAGCTCTTTCCAATAAAAACCCTTTCCAAAGCTCTTTCCAGGGCGCCTGGGTGGCTGAGTCAGTTAAGCGTCTGCTTTTGGCTGGGGTCACGATCTCAGGGTCCTGAGACTGAGCCCTGTGTTGGGCTCCCTGCTCACCGGGAACCTGCTTCTCATTTCTGCCCCTTATCCTGCTCATAGTCTCTGTCTCTTGCTCTCTGTCTCTCTCAAATAAATAGAATCTTTATCAAACCAATTAAAATCATGGCTACTTATAAAATGGCTCTTCACAATTACAAGCACGACAGGTTATCTTCCATCTATTTCTGGTTTGCTATGTTCCTCAGATCACCATGTCTAATTCAAGGCTTTCGAGTTTACATGGTATGGGCTGAAGTGTTCCGTGTTTAATGTAAAATGTTGAGATTTTTTGATCTTTCGACTTAGAGCATGTCCACCCAGAAATCAATTAGAACAGGGACATGAACATAAGAACCATGACTCCAATCACAGAACTGACTGGCAAGTTGGGAAGAGAAGGACAGGAGGACAACCAGCTTGTCTTCTAATTCTATTATCTCTCCTGTCTTCCAAGAGTACTAGAGAAAGGAATAGGCTTTAAAAAGACATCAAGAATTTTCCTCAATTCTGAGTTCTTTGTATGTCTTAGTACCTCGATATGTCTAAAGAATAGGTTTCTGGCTGAAACAAAGACGATTATTTTAAATTCCATGCTAATCAAATCAGTCTTTAGGGACCCAAATGCAAATTCTTCTTTTATTCACCTTTTGTATGCCTAGTACATTAAAAGCACTTAGGAAAAGTTCAATCAATGAACTTGATGGCAATGAATGACTAACATAAAGCCTATTCGGTTTTTAATCATAGTTAATAATTATTTTAAATCAACTACTATATTATAATACTCTTACTATTATGATTATGATGCTTTAATAAAACACATTATCTTATATTTATAAAATCTTTACCTCTACTATTCCTTTTTGTGTGTTTACGTGGTATTTCTATTAAGGCAAGAATATGACTCCAAACATTTTTTTCTTGGTAACTTGAAAATAGGATATAGGAAACCAAACCTTAGTCTTTATAAACATTCTGTTTTAAAATATATTACAAAGAATAAATGGAATTGAATGTCAAGAATGAGTAAGTGAAAGCTTTTACTCATCTGGTTTACAACTTATATCAGCTAATTTTTTAAAATTTAAGTTGATTAAATTTTTTGGTTGTTTCATTTCAAATGGCCACACCAGAAAAGGGTTGTTTGTCATGGTTATTTATGCCTCTCCTTTCTGCTTTAGCTTAAAAGAAATGTTCAAATTTAATAAATATGGAGTTGTTATAAACAGTAGCAAAAACAATTCCAATAAATTAAAATTGGTTATACATTTGAAATCTTTATAAGAGATTATACATTAGAGTAAAATAAAAATACTTAGCTGAATTAAAATAAATGAAATCACATAGTAAAGTTGAAGTACAGAAAAATTCAGCCATGCTTTTTTTTGTAAAATCCAGACTACAAAAGCATAGAAATGTGCAACTCCTCCTCTATACCCTCATGTCCTTTCTGTTTCCAAATCAACAATAAAAATTCATAAGGAATACAAATGAATGACAAAATAATACAAGAAATCTAAAGACCCAGACTCTCAAATAAGAAAAGGAAAAATACGTCCACGTTCCCATTAAGTGATTCTCTACCATTACCTTTAAAGTGGGAGAGAATCATCAAAGCTCCCCTCCATCTGGTCTGTTTCTGTTCTGACTCTTGAAGGGACTTGAACCTATTACCCACCACCCTGAGATTGGACCCCAAGGCAGCTACTCTTCTTTAGAACTTTCGCTAGAACCCTGAGCCTTCCGAATCCTAAACTAAAACTGTCTCTCTCATCCCTCCTTTATCTTGTATTATTTGTGAATATGTGTTCCGCTGTTCTTTTGAAGGTAAGGACCCTGGCATAACTTATGAGACCCCCATTACCATCATCCTTCATATCTAGCAGAAAACTCTGCATAAAGTTAAAGTTAAATAAGACTAAAGAAAAATAACGACTTGTAAGAAAACCAAATATAGTTCTACGTCACTGATCCTAAGGCTTGCTCTCTAGCACTCGCAAGTATCTGAAATAGAGCCCACAGTACAAAGGAAAAAGACCTAGAAGGACCACATTAAACACGCTGTGACCAGCTGGCTCCCTGGATAGAAGGATTCTTCTACCTAGTTTGAGAAAGCAATGAAAGGCTAATTTGCCTACAAACTATGAGATGCAACATGAAAAGTAAGAGACCTGGAAAGCGAAAGTGAAGAATGAGGAGAAGAGAAATGGTAAGAGGGCCAGCAGAGCCTAATGGTAATTAGGAGAAAGAATGGGAGCAGCAGCAGTGGCAGCCAGCAGAAATGAGAAGCTGTGACAGGGGTGGCAAGTTGCAGACATTTTAGACCACAGAGAACAGACAGCCATAAAGTGGGCTGGGCTGTGTGCCAACCAGTAGATTTTAGCAATCTCAAGAGAGAAAAAGAAGCTTTTTAGCCCTATGCTTCACACTATCTATAAATACCCATGGTATAGCACAACAATTTAAGAGGGCACAGTAAAGTACAGAATATGTCCGAAAAAAGATTTTCTAGAAAATCAGCTAAAAAAATAAAAAGCAGAAGGTAAATTTTCAGCTTTTTGAAACCAATACTAATCTAAAATGTTTAACTTTCCAAAGGGTGCTAGATAGTTATGGGTTTGAGTAAGGAAAGAGAAAGGAACAAACACTGGCTGAATACCTATCAGATGCTGAAAGCTTTACAAACATTTCTTTCAGTCCCTCACAACAGCCCTATCACATAAACATTACTATTCCCATTTCCAAGCTCAGTAAAATAAGGCTCAGAGAGATTATATAGAAATTGCCCAAGGTCCCCAGGCTCTTCTGACATCAAAATCCATGTTTTCTCAAATATACTGACAAGGAGAAAGGGGAATCAACAAAAAGAAATACCAGTAAGGAGACGAGTGGTTACATTTTTTTCCTTTTGCAAGTTAAAGACAATAGGTAACCGAGGTTAGAGCTTCACACATGGCACGCTTGTGTAATTCCTATCAGCCAGACCGTATATCACATTCAGAGAGTGAATAATCTTACGCTCGGGACTATACACTCATCTTTACTTCTCAGCTGGTTGTTGTACTTTTTCAAGTATTCATATTTTGGGAAGCTGTAGCTTATTTTAAAAAATTAGCTTTCTAAGCTGATCTAGCATACGTAAGGTACATAAGACATCAGACCCAAGCTAATTTTTCTTTTTTTTCCTTTCTTTTTAAGATTTTATCTATTTATTTGACAGAGAGAGAGAGAGATCACAAGTAGGCAGAGAGGCAGGCAGAGAGAGAAGGGGGAGCAGGCTCCCCGCTGAGCAGAGAGCCCGACGTGGGGCTTGATCCTAGGACCCTGAGACTATGACCTGAGCCGAAGGCAGAGGCTCAACCCACTGAGCCACCCAGGCACCCCCCAACCTGATTTTTCTGAAAGGTGTTTTGGTTACTTTGTTATTGTTTCTTTAATACTATACAGTTAAAAACTCAATATACCTCAATCCACTCTATTCTAAACCCCTTGTATGGTAAATAATCAGACAATAACAGAGAAATCCCAGAAATGATTATTTCTGGTTACACTTACTCATTACTTTCACAATGAAAATTTTCATAGTTGGCTACATCCACAAAACAGTTCCCCATCCATAGAAGGTGCTATGAAATAGCACTTTATTTGTTGTTGGTAAGACTTTAAATAAGTACAACGCTCAGAAAATGTTCACTGCCTCTGGTTTAGTATTTCTAGAATCTATCTTAAAATATACTTCAAATATTTTTAAAGCTTTGTGAAAAAAAGAGTTTATTCTAGTATTACCTAGAGTAGCAAGAAACTGGGAACAACTTAGTAATTTAATGCCTCCCAATATAGAAAAAGTTAATAATACACTTGTTGAGCAAATTATGCAGCAATTAAAAATGGTCAAAAAGTATTTACAACTTAGAAAATCATCACAATATTAGTGTAAAATGGAAGAATCAAGAATGTTTTTTACAGAAGCTCTCCACTATGTGAAACAAGAAAATATGCTATTTTTGAAAACACATTTTAATATCTACATTATAAACAGTATATATACATCTATGCAATTATTTTATTTTTCTATATATTCTACGAGCAGGTACTACCATTACAGTGGCAAAATAAAACACCTTGAATTTTTCCAAGTTACATTATTTCACAATACACCAGTTTGGCCTGTAGCAGCTCCCTGAAAACTAGCAGTATTTGCAGGAAATTTAGAATTCTGAAGCTAAAGTTTTAGAAACCCATTCTAGGTTAAGATGTGATAAGCACACTGGGTGAGAGAGATAGGTTTCGAATGTTGACAGGCCAGATGAGCTGAATCTGACCAGATGGAATTTGACAAAGATAAATGTAAAATTCTGTACTAAGGGCCAAATAGCCATGAACCACAGTTTGGAGGAAATATCTCAGGAGAAGCATACACTGAAGACCTGGGTCTTTGGCAGGAATAAGGTCAGTCAGTTTGATGTAGCTACTCAAAAACAAATATTATTTAAAAATTATTAGCTGGACAATGTTAAAATGAGGAAAGTGATAGTACCTGTGGCAGGTGGAATTTTAGGATGATGACCTCTGACGACGCGTGCCCTTGTATCATCCCTTCCCCTTGGGCATGAGCAGGACCCGTGGATCTGAGGGAAGACTACTTCCATAAGGGACGGCAGAGATGGCCTGGAGAGAGCTGGCCTTAAAGCAAACTGCCACACTGACCAGGTTATAAACCGCCTATGGAGAGGGACGGCCTCCAGCTAAGGGAGGGGGCCTCAGTCCTAAAACTCCAAGTGACTCAATTCTGGCCATAATCTGAATCTGGAAGACAACAGCAAGTTCCAGATGAAAACACACCATGGCTGGCACGCTGAATGTGGCCTTGTGGGAACCAGAGCAGAAGACCCAAGTGAGCCAGGCCCCAGCTCCTGTAGAGACGGTGAAATAATAAACAGGTAGTGGTCTAGGCTGCTGAATTTGTGGTAATATGTTATGCAGCAAAAAATTAATAAATAAAAATAAAATATAACAAAAAAATAAAATGCAGTGCTATTCTGTTTAGATTGGATGATTCCTGCAGTGTTAGTATTGATTTTGGGTAAAAACTGTTGTGAAAGGTATATCTAAAAAGTTTGAGAAAGGTTTCAGGGGGATAGTACAGTAATTTTAAATTATATTATGTTAGGCATGAAAGAGAAAATATCTGAAAACAGAGGAATTAAGTTTGCTTCTACATGGCTATACTGTAGAACTTGGAAGAATATGAAAAAATTCCAGGGAATCAGATACTTAATTTTCTAATAGAAAGATGCTTCCAAACAAAAACAACTGCATTTTAAAAAAGATTTTAAAAATGTATTTATTTCAGAGAGAGAGAGAGAGAGAGCGCGCACAAGCGGGGGGAAGGACAGAGGGAGAAGCAGACTCCTTGGTGAACAGGGAGTTAACGTGGGGCTCGATCCCAGGACCCTGAGACCATGACCTGAGCCAAAGGCAGACACTCAGCTGAGCCACTCAGGCATCCCAGAACAGCAGCTCTGACAATCCTTGAGTTCCTTATCCCAGGAAGTTTCAAGCTTAGAAAGCTGACTGAGAGGCCTCACAGAGAGAACCCAGACATTTCTAGATGGTCTGATTAGTAACCTAAAGATTGCCTCTCTCTTAGACGTTTGCATCTTGAATACTGTATGTGAATAAAGAGGTACTTTCTGATGGAGTACGAAAATTTTGCTGCCTGGTGTATTACAGGTAGACAGTAAACATTCGTTGAATGAATAAATGCATAAAAACAAAAACCTAACAAAGGAAAGGGATGGAGATATGAAGGTGGTAAGAGTTCCCTCTCAATTTGAGTGTGGGGGGTGGGGCAGATTAAAAATAAGCCCTTGATGAGAGTGAGGACACAGTGATCTCTGGGAGAAAAGAATGGTGTCTTCCTCTAGCAAAAAGGCCCCCCACGCAGAGAAGCCTACGGAGCTCTGACTGCGAGCTGAAGATCCAGCCGGGCTTCACGCTGAGCTGGGAGGCAGGTTAAGGCAAGAAGTGTAGGGCCAGGATCGAGCAGTGGGAGCTGTAAAGCATGAATGACCTATCTAGAGAAATTTCAGAGTCTGAAGTCTTAAAGGAAGCAGGATCTGAGATGGCTGTGTGCCAGTAAGGCACTGCAGAGCACAAATGAGGGGCTCCGGGCCGAGAGGCTCCACGAGCTGAGACCAAGACTGGCAGGTTTCAGCACGTGTCATCGAAGCCCGTGGACAACCCACGTGCAGCAAACGAAGACAGAAATGGTGACAAGTTCTTACCCTTTCATTAATGAAAAACTTCAGTCCAAAAGCTATTAATTTCTAAATAGTACATATATTTTGGATATGCAAATATTGCTTATTTCTTGTCAGCTCTGTAGTCCACAGCCTGCTTTTACTCAAAACCTATGACAGACTGACTGGACAATATATCAACAAATAACATCCAAATATGCTTTTTGCTCTTATAATTTTTCTTTTCCTTTTTTTAATCCTCAAGTTAATGGAACAAAATATACCGGGGATCAAAAATATACTTGAAAATTACCTTTATTCACTAAGAAGGCTGTTCACTTAGTATCATTTATAGGTTAAGAGGCACAATGTCTCTTGAGTTATCTGCTTTAGACATTGCTAGAGCAATGTCCCTCTCACTTAACAAATTATTTTATACTTTTTTTAAAAAAGATTTTAAATTTATTTATTTGACAGACAGATCACAAGTAGGCAGAGAGGCAGAGAGAGAGAGAGGAGGAAGCAGGCTGTCCGCAGAGCAGAGAGCCTAATGCTGGGCTCGATCCCACGACCCTGGGATCATGACCCGAGCTGAAGGCAGCGGCTTTAACCCACTGAGCCACCCAGGCGCCCCTATTTTATACTTTTTATCTAATTTTAGCTAGTTCATTCCTCATGTGAAGTCAGCTTTAAAAATGTCTTTAATTCTTCAGTTAATGATGAGGCTTTTTTGGGTTCATACCCTCTCATTTATTAGTGGGCCTCTCTTTTATCTCCTTTCCCTGTGAAATAAAACCATATTTTATTCTTTTTAGCTCCTCTTTTTATCCCTCACAAAGTTTTATTAATACTTCAAATTTCAGGGCACCTGGATGGCTCAGTCGGTCAAGCACCCAACTCTTGGTTTTGGCTCAGGTCTTGATTTCAGGGTCGTGAGATCCAGCCCTGCCTCTAGTACCACACTCCGTGTGGAGTCTGCTTAAGACTCTCTCTCTCTCTCTCTCTCCCTATCCCTCTGCTCCCCACCCCTCTCTCAAATAAATACATAAATCTTAAAAAAAAACACTTCAGACTGTCTTTAGCTTTGTCTCTGAATGTCACTGGTAAGCTGATTTTTACTTTTGCAGTCAGTTCCTTAAGCTATCATAAAATCATATCAAATATTGTTCTACTTGCGTTCTCCATACTCCCATTCCCTCTCCTCAACAACTGAATAATTTTGATATGATCAGGCGATATGATAACAGTGCAACTCATGATGTTTTAACCCTCTTCGGTGACACCCAGTTTTAATGTTTCCTCCCAGCGCTCCTTAACCCAATCTGTTAAGGGATCCTAGTTCAAGTTTTCCTTTTGATATATGGGAAATTTTTTTTTAAGTTTTTTTTTTAAAGATTTTTTATTTAGTTATTTGACAGACAGAGATCAGAAGTAGGCAGAGAGGCAGGCAGAGAGAGAGGAGGAAGCAGGCCCCCTGCCACGCAGAGAGCCCGATATGGGACTTGATCCCAGGACCCTGGGATCATGACCCGAGCCGAAGGCAGAGTCTTTAGCCCACTGAGCCACCCAGGCGCCCCTTGATATATGAGAAATTTATTAATATTTTCTGCTGCTGTTACCCAAACACAAATCAACTCATATCTGAATTAATACAATGGTGTCTTTACTGGTGGTTCTCCAAAATACCTTTCTCCCTAGTAACAATACGCTCTCATTAGATTAATCATTCTAAAAAAAAAAAATCTATTGCCACTCCTTTTATTTTTTAAGATTTTATTTATTAATTTGACAGAGAGAGAAATAGAGTGAGGAACACAAGCAGGGGGCATGGAAGATGGAGAAGCAGGCTTCCCACTGAGCAGGGAGCCCAATGCGGGGCTTGATCCCAAGACTTTGGGTTCATGACCTGAGCCAAAGGCAGACGCTTAACAACTGAGCCACCCAGGTGCCCCTTGTCACTCCTTTTATTCATTCATTCATTTATTTATTTTTAAAGATTTTATTTATTTATTTGACAGAGAGAGATCACAAGTACGCAGAGAGACAGGCAGAGAGGCGGGGGCGGGGGAGCAGACTCCCTGCTGAGCAGAGAGCCTGATGCGGGGCTCGATCCCAGGACCCTGGAATCATGACCCGAGCTGAAGGCAGAGGCTTTAACCCACTGAGCCACACAGACGCCCGCCCTTGTCACTCCTTTTAAATACACACAAAAATTCCTTAATCCGTGGTCTGGCTCCACTTTAACCAATTATTCTTCATTATAAACCAGATCTAGATTTCTGCTACCTCCATGTGTCTTCACCTTTGTGGCCATCAAATGTCACGTAGCATTTGCAGCTCATGACAGGCCCCAACTCCCTCCTGAAGAGGTCTCTGACTACTGTGGCTCTTACCAATCTCTCCCCTTTCTCCTCCATTACCTCTCCAAAAAGTACTTTCAGAGTATCTCTCATTATGGCATTTGATTACATCTGGCTTATAATTGTTCTTGTTACTTAATGACTTTTACTGTCTCACCAGTCAGCAACCTGAGGGCTGGGACCACAGCTTATACAACTTTTGCGTTCTCTAATGTTTTGTAGCATCCAGACCATGGAGTAAGTATTTAATAAAAATATCTGAATTAAACTTAATTATCTCAGCACTGTTTTCCTATGTTTGTATTTTATTCCTATGG
>ML108604.1:11505-28883 GCA_003697995.1 Taxidea taxus jeffersonii
GCAAGGAGCCCGATGTGGGACTCGATCCCAGGATGCTGGGATCATGACCTGAGCCGAATATAGAGCTTTAAAATAGGAGGGAGGTTGGAGGTCTGGCTTAACTTCAAACCTAAGCTATATTCTTTTACTTTCCTATCTGCCAGAGCTTTACAAAAAGAGACCTGCTTGTTCATGCAGTGATTTATAAACAGGTGTTTTGGTTCCTATTTAGTTAATTTTCTTTTAATATCTATGGCATTGCTCAAAACTGCCAAAGGCAGACCAGTGAATAGTACTCCAATTTCCCTCAACAAGCATGAAACATTATTTTCCATCTTCTACAAGGGAACCTTTATTGATAAACCTTCCTGATTTACACAAATTCCCATTGATTTCCTTTCTCTGTTTTCTTTGTCATTTATAGCCCATAACCATAGGCTTAAGTGCTAAATTATTTTCTGCCTCAAATATGATAGTAATTGTTTTATGCCCCCTAATTGAATTATAATATCCTTGAGGGTAGGACTAGTTACTGTATTTGAATACATTTTTTTCCAGTCCTTTATTGGGCAAACATGGAGCTGAATTCTATAAAGTCCATAAAGACTTCTTGGTATTATTTAAAAAAAAATCATCATTTGATATTAAATTCACAATGCTCACAGTGTTTAAAATCTAGCTTTTCCTCTTTTAATGTAAATGCTGTTTGCATCTATAAAGTCATGTACTAGTAAATGGAAGCCATCAATAAAATGCCTGGTGTGGGGGTTTTGAGGATGAACTGTATCAAACTTAAGATAGGCTTTGCACATTTAATGTGAAAAATTACTCTGCTTCCAGAAATCTAAAGATAATTATTATTTCCTTGTTTGAAGGCAAGCATAGCCATCTCCTCCAGCTCTTGCCCCTCACTCACTCCTTGTGTTTCTTATCCTTTTGTTGACCCTCTCTACTCCCACCATCTCCTTGGCTTTCCATACCTGAATCACATGATACAGAGATGCATGCAAAATATTTCTAGTTCGCAAAATACAATCCATCAACACTTCTTATGTACTGCACAGAAATGAATCCACTTTAACTGGGGAAGTAGATACATCACTTTAAGTGGATGATTTTTGACAGTTTAATTCAAATTAAGTCCACTTTGTTCAATTAGAGGGGAAATGAGAAGGTATATAGGAGGATTGGAGGGGGGTGGATAGGCATGTCCTATTAGAGGAAAATAAATGCATTTCTCCACATTAAACTTATCTGTGGAGATTTTTAGCTTAAAAAAAAAGGGCGACATCATAACAAGTTGCTAATTTATGTTCCCTCAACAAATGGTGAATTACTCACTTCATTTTATATTGCTCCTTCTTTGCTTTTTGCTGGGTCCTGACAGTGCTGAGAGATGACAGGGAGGAGAGAGAGAAGCACAGACTCTCTTCCAAATTTGGAGTTGGCTACACTATGTTGGCCATGATTCATTTAATGAAGCTTTTGCTAAAAGGCTGAATCAATGCATAATAGCATTGACATTTTCAGGATCAGAGTGCTGGACTAGAGATGAGAAAGCCTGTACCATCCAGTACTTTCAGGCATGTAAGATTTTTGGTCGGACATGTCCCAATATATGGAGCTTAAATAGTGTTTATCATAGTCAGACTTCTGCAGATAAATCTGACACGCATCAAATCTTCACAGGAAAACTCTAAAGCAGCAATCAGAAATAATAATGCCCATAAAACTTGAGAAAATAAAGTGAATGAGATAAACAGACTAGAGAAAGGCAGTAGGGAGGGATAGGGGTTGGGTAAAAATGGGGAGTCTGTGTTTCATGTGTAAGCAGAAATGAAACTGCCCTTCTCTCTTGCTCATTGGTGTCATGGGGAAAGTGCAAGCATGGTTTTGGTGGATCTTCCAGTCTTCCGAGAGAATATAAAAAAAAAATTCAGATTTACGTGAAATCTTCCAATTTTTAAATGTTGGTGCAGGCCCTATAAAACCAGTCTGGACTGAATTTCATTTATGTCCCTCATATACACCCTACTTGACACTAATCCTCTCTCCTGTGCCCGTGGCAGATGCTACTCATTGATCATAGAATTATTCCCCACAGAGTCTAGACATGAATTTAGAATTCTTACCAACAGGCTCTGCAAGTCATCATTTCCAACCATGTGGAGTTGGTGTTATAAGAAGAAATCCCAGACAAAAGAGACTTTAGTCATTGTCGTCAAAGATTTTGCCATGTACGATATGTTTTAAAACTTGAATAAAGAACTGAGCCAGACACTAAATTACAATAATTATGCCTCATTATTTGATCATCTTGTTCAACTTATAAATCATGTTCAAATACAGTTTTTTAGTTAGAGTCACTACGATCCTTATGAATTAGGACAAAAATTGTGTCTTCATAAAATGGGAGAAAACAGATGTTTAGAGAAGTTAAGTGAGTTGCCAACGATAACACATTTAGAAATTGGAGGCATAAAAAGTAGTTCAGGTGACTAGAGAGCTTTATCAAAAAGAAAAAAAAAATCACAGGGGCACCTGGAGGGCTTAGTCAGTTAAGCATGTGCCTTTGAGTCAGGTCATGATCCCCAGGTCTTGGGATCTAGCTTTGAGCTCCTTGTTGAGCAGCCAAGAACCTGATTCTCTCTCTCCTTCTGTCCCTCCCCCCCCACCCCATTCATACTCTCTCTCAAATAAATAAATGAAATTTATATATATATATATTTCTTATTTACTTATTTACTTATTTACTTATTTATTTATTTATTTATTTATTTATTTTTGAGATCATAGAAAAATCCCGAGGGGAGAAAGAATTAAGCTCAGTACTGAAGCAAAAGGAAACAGTGGAAGTTTCCACTGAGGGGTCTGTTGACTTACCTGAATCCCCCTTAATTACCAAGTACAGCTGGGGGAACAGATTTGCTGAGCAAACCTACATTTTTGGAATTGGGTGACCATTCCTGTGCTTTTTGGTTTATGTGCCTTTCTCAGGGGAGAGGGTGGGGACAAGCAATACTAAGACCTTCAGACTAGGGAAGACAGCACTTCCATTTCTCCTTATTCCCCACCTGTGTAATTGCATTGCCCGTCTGTCTACCCTGGTGACCGTTCAAGTATTTTCTTGTGGTATTTCTAAGATAATTAGCTTGGTTCCTCTCTTCTATATGTGAAAGAGAACCCTCTGATGGGGGCATAACTATCCTTGGTCCTTCCAACAAAAACAATTGCTCTTACCCTCATCACCATTCCCCAATTACAACGCTGCTGTCATGAGGAGGAGGAGGAGGAAGATGAATGGTCATATTCCTCATCCTTCCTATGTGTGCATTTTTAATGAACTATAACTTGCCTTCACATATTGCTTTCCCTTTGACTGTCACAAAAACCCTCTTAGGTAAACAGAGCAGGTAGTATGAGTGGTAGAAAGATCAATACTTGCAATCTTCACCAATTAAATGTCAAAATCAAATCAAATAAAAGCAATAGCATAGGCTAACATTTGCAATGGGGGAACACAGGGAAGGGGGTCTTAAGACAAATAGTGGTACACACAGTAGAATCGTACAATGATTGAATAGCTGTTAGAACCCTAAACACATACCCACTCACTTCCGTTCACCAATTCTTGGCTTTTCAAGTTGATTCTTTTAGAGTAATAGCTCTTATGGTTACCAGAGGTGATTATTTTAGGACTAGCCAATGGTCATGCTGACTTGTAGACAATGTGGTGCTATCTGTGCACAGGGCAAGATAAGGAAAATTTTTAATTTTTTCCCCTCAACCTAAATTTTAAAATATCATAAGGAAAGTTTTTCTTTGTGTGTGTGTGTGGGGGGGGCATTTTTCATTTGTCCTGCAGTCCTGACTTCACCCAATCCAGAAAACTGGAATTTGCTTAGCTCTGTTCTGATTATTATTCATAGAGATAGTTTTGCTAATGAAAAAGTAGTCTTGATTATGTTCAGCAAATCCATTCATTCCAAGATATCTTCTCGGACGTTCTGGCATTACTCCTGCCAACTCTTGGGTCTCATTTTATTGAAAACCTTGCTATTTCATACTTTGAACTTATATCCAGTGTTCCTTAAATGACCTTAGAGTGCTTGTCCTGTTGGCCCACAGGACAAATATGTTAATGATTTCTTATATAAAAAGCTATATGACTTTGTTTTAAAGTTAACATCACTCTCTTCTCTATTACTAACTCACGGTCATTTCGTCTGCTGTAATTATTTCATTTATCCTTCTTACTAGCTATGTATCCATCCATTTAGTATCATAGTATATCACTCAAAAATACTTATTGGGTGCTGGTTTTAAGCCAGTACCTAGTGAACAAAATATAGTTCCTGCCCTGTGGGGCTTACTGTCTAGTATATAGATCTCAACTGAAGTGCATGAGGATTTTTAAAAATGTGGACATGTGGGTTCCATCCCAGAAATTCTGATTGGGGCTGTTTAATATAGGGCTCAGGCATTTGAACTTCCAAAAATCAGATGACTCGATGTACAACCAAAATAAGAAACATTGCATTATTAATCTTGAATCAGTAATTTACATTAGTATTCCCATTTTTTTTTTCTGTGATAGTGGAAATGTGGGATGGCTTAATGAAGTTCTTAGGAGCACAAACTAGGAAAAATGAAAACAGCTGGCCTTGATGAAGATATTTTTCTTTCGCCTACAGTGATATTTTTCACATTATTTATTCTATCAAAATGCTGCTTCCTGGGGTGCCTGGGTGGCTCAGTGGTTTAAGGCCTCTGCCTTCGGCTCAGGTCATGATCCCAGGGTCCTGGGATCGAGCCCCGATTCTCTGCTCAGCAGGGAGCCTGCTTCCTCCTCTCTCTCTGCCTGCTTGTGATCTCTGTCAAATAAATAAATAAAATCTTTTTAAAAAATGCTTCTTTCTATACCTGCCAACATATCGGACTTGAGTGTGATCAGTCTATATCAAACTACTAATTATGCAGTATACAAAAAACCTGGAAAAAATGTGAAATATAACACAGAATATAGTCAGTAATCAGATTATGGGAATTTCTATATAACAAATTACCTTTTTAAAAAAAATAAATACATTGTGTGGGGAAAAAATACAGAGGAGTATCCTATAGATTAAAAGAGATTTAATAGACCCATCCACCAAGCATAACATATGGACCTTATTCCGATCCTAATTTAAATAAGTTACAAAACAAGATGAAGCAATCAGGAGATTTAAGACATTGACTTATCTGATGTTATTAAAGATTTTATGTTAATTTATTCTAGGTGTAAATTAGCACTTTGTTTTAAAAAGCCCTTATTTAATTAGAGATACCTATTAAAATATTTATTACAAATACCAGGGATTTACTTTAAAATAATCTAAGTGGAGAATAGGAGTTAGGTATATTATAAAATAGGATTGGGCATGGGTTAAAAATTGTAGAAGCTAGAGCACTGATGTGAATGGGTTTCTCTCCACTTTTGTATGTATTTTGACATTTTTCATAATAAAGTAAAAATAAAAAGTAAGTAAAGTAGGAGCACCTGGGTGGCTCAGTGGGTTAAGCCTCTGCCTTCAGCTCAGGTCATGATCTCAGGGTCCTGGGATCAAGCCTCACATCGGGCTCTCTGCTCAGCAGGGAGCCTGCTTCCCCCTCTCTCTTTCTCTGCCTGCCTCTGCCTAATTGTGATCTCTCTTTCTCTGTGTCAAATAAATAAATAAAATCTTTTAAAAAATAAGTGAAATAAAATAAAGTAAAAAAAAATAAATAAAACACTACTTATGCTGCCTAGAAGGAGAATAAAGTCTGCTTGAATCTGGGGCCATGGAGAGTGACTAGCCCTGGAGAAGCAGACCAGAGATTCTGAAATTTCATTCAAAATGATTCAAAATGTGATTTTCTGTCTCTTCTCCAGACCTCTCCACTCCTCTTCCCCCAGTTGCTCAGGCCTGAAGCTTTGAGTAGCTGGAGTAATTCAAGTAACACTTGAGTGCTGAAGTAGCTCAGTCATTTCTACATGCGTGGTTTCCTCAGCAGGCTCTTCCATGTACGTCACCACCACCACCGCCACCACCACCAGGCTGGCCCTCGGGCTGGTCTATGGAGTCTTTACCTTTTAAAAAAATGTTTACTTTGCTAAATTGGTTTTCCTAGGTACGCACAAGGGAGCAGGAACTGACCTTATCTCTGTGGAGATGTGCTTTAAAAGGAAGTCAATAACACATTTTAGTTTTGCAAGTTAAATCTCCTGTAGTAGATGTGTCTATATTTATGTAGGTGTGTGTATGTGGAGGGGAGGTAGATGTTTGGGTGAGGATATGATAAATAAAAGGGATAAGAAACCTGCATATTTTTTTTTCTTTGCTAATGTCAGTAATTTTAGCCTGGGAAATAACTCAAAAGTATTTTAAATTTATCAAATGTTGCCTGGTTACT
This sequence comes from Taxidea taxus jeffersonii, assembly GCA_003697995.1. Lineage (NCBI taxonomy): Eukaryota > Metazoa > Chordata > Mammalia > Carnivora > Mustelidae > Taxidea > Taxidea taxus. The sequence continues at coordinate 17,920 of ML108604.1, forward strand.
CCTACTCCTCAGGGATTCAATATGTTATTCTCTCTGCCTCTCAAATCTTTGTTTTCTTCTCCCTCCTGCTCCCCTCCCTTTCTCTGCTACCAAGGTGCACGTGCATGCACTCACACACATGTGTGCCTCTTTTGATTATTATCCTTCAAGTCTGAATTTGGAAAACAGTGCACAGTGGTGAAGGGTTCAAAATCTATGGACAGATCACCTGGTACTAAGTAGCTGAGTCATCTAGGGCAAGTTGTTTAAGCTCACACAATGTCTTCATGTGCAAAATAGGATAGTCATAAGTGAATCTACTTCATAAAATAATGAGAAATGATCTCTATATAAATGTGACCAGCGCTTGGCATCTACAGCCTCCTGGCTGCAGGTATTAGAATCCTTTTCCTGGAAGTTTTCCCAGTCCCTGGTATGGTCCCTAGTAGGGACAACTTTCATAGCACTCCTTCTCTTCTTTCCCATAGACAGTAATCAGGAGAAGGAACCATAAAAGCCAAGTGAAAACTTAGTATAATGCTGGCCACATAAAATAGGGAGAGATCTTGAAGATCATCTTCTCCAACCTCGTTCACATTTTTACATTGTCCCTTTTTACCTCATCTTACAGCTTGACCACCTGTAGTGACCATGAACTCCATGCCTTCCAGGCGCATTCTTACCCAGCTCTAATTCCCAAAGAGTTTTCTTTATATTAAAGTCACTTCTCCACATAGGTGCAATTTCTCACCATTTGGATTAGGTTTATATTCAGCCTCTCAGATGATCTTCAGCATGACATTTCTTCAGAGTTCTAATGGTCAGTAGTGTGTTTTACCAGAGCCTTTCCTCTGGTAGATTAGTTACTCAAAATTTTCCCCATCACATTTCATTCTACATAGCTTCAAACTCAAGAATATCATGTATTTCCTCCATAGATGTCTCATTATTGATTTTGGTAATGTGCATGCAAGTACAACAAATTCTTCTAAGTATGTTCTAGGGAATGGTATCTTCACAGATGTTAGAAGATAGGGCCAAAAAATTAAAAGGTTACACTATGCTTGGGAAGTGCTGTGGTAAACAGCATCAAATGATGTGTTTGTAAAAGCATTCTTAGATTTTTTTTAATATTCTAATGTGCTTTGTGAATCTCCAAAGGCTCTTGCTGTATGCAACTTGTCTCAAGATTATTTGACCAAGGAAACAATTTGTTATTTTCCTAGGGCATGTTCCAAGACTACTGTACCATAGAAAATACATTTAGAGATCTTGAACCAATATTGATGTAAACTCCTAATTAGATATTCTAATAGCTTGTTTTTAAAAAAATCATTTTTTAACTTTAAAAAAAAGATTTATTTATTTATTTATTTTTGAGAGAGAGAGAGAGAGAGAGCGCGAGCGAGCAAGCAGCAGCAGGGGGAGGAGCAGAGGGAGAAGCACACTTCCCACTGAGAAGGGAGCCTGATGCGGTACTCAATTCCAGGATCCTGGGTTCATGACTTGAGCCAAAGGCAGGCACTTAACTGACTGAGCTACCCAGGTGCCCATTAACATTTTTAAAAAAATAAACTGTTAAGTTTAAATATATAGAATTGTTGTAAAGGTAGTACAGAGAGCTCTTGTATACTGCATGCCTATTTATATCTTGGACTAGTATGGAGCATTTGTCACAATGAACAAATATTATTGCTATGTTATTATTAATTAGAGTCTCTGCTTTATTCAGATTTCCTCTGTATTTCTGTCATGTCCTTTTTTTTTTTTTTTCTGTTCCAGAATTCCCTCCAGAATATCCTATTACATTTAGTAGTCCTACCTTCTTAGGCTTCTCTTAGCTGTAACACTCAGATTTTCCTTATTTTTTGATAAACTCAATAGTTTTTGATGAACTTGACCAGGTAACTTATAGGATGTGTCTCCATTGGGATTTATCTAATGCATTTTCTCTAGCTTAGACAGGGGCAGTGTGTTTTTGGAGTAAGACCATAGCAGTAAGGTGTCATTCTCATCATATCCTATCAAGGGTACATACTATTAATGTGTCTTATCACTCAGATAACTTGGCTTGAGGTAATGTTTGTCAGGTTTCACCAATGCAAAGTTAGTTTTTCCCCCAGGATAAGGAGTTACGTTCCATTATATTAAAGGCAACTTATTATATAAACTATTTGTGATTTTTCTGTATGGGTTTTTCTGTATAAGTTTTAGTATCCCCCATATATTCATTCAGTTATTTACATCAGTATGACCTCATGCATATTTATGTTATACTTTGGATTAAAACCTAATCTATTTAGTTCTAATCAAATGTTCCCACTTTGATCATTGGAACTCCTTGTATTGAGTCCTGGAGCCTTTGATAGAATCCCATCATCCTGTGCTGGGTGTTGTGTTTTGAGGTGTGTGTTTTTTGGTTTTTGGTTTTTTTGGCTTTTTTTTTTTTTTTTTAGCACTTTCTTACTTTCTAGCAATTGAATATGCTACAAGCTCGTCTCATGTATTTTCTGCCCCACTAGATATGCTCCTTGTTACTGAGGTGTTTTGGCTCAGCTTCTGCATTTCCTTCTTTTGTCCTAGAACCAGCCATTTCTCCAAGGATTCCTGGTTTCTTTTATTACAAAATGAGATCAGGAACCAAGATCTGGGTGATAAGTATGCTTGTTCTACTGGGATGTCATTGCTTCCGGGCCCCACAAGCTTCAAGCAACATGTGTATATGCTAACTTATATAGATAAATGTACCCATAAATATTTCTGTATCTAATTTGTATCTTAATAATGTTAAGCTAAAAATAGTTCATATTGCTGTCTCCAGTTCCATTCCATTATTTCACAAATCATTCTAGCCTTCTTCCCTTGCTTATCAGTAACCTTCTACTCTCATGATGGGTGACTTGATATGGATTTGTCATCCATAAACATAATTACTCAATTCCAGTATATATGTATAGTGTCTTTCAATATTTTAACCTATTTACCTGTGGGAAGCAACTTTATCAACTAGAGTCCAGTGTTGTGTACACTCATTGTTCCTGTAGTCTTACAGATAGCACTTATTTCTGAAGTTACTTAGGTCAGCAATTTTTCTATCATCCCTCCTGGGATAGTGATTTTTGGCCATTGTTCATTGCTTTTGAAGCCCAAATTGAAATACTGATCTCAAATATTTTATATCTCTCTCCTTTTTTAAAGATTTATTTATTTATTTTAGAGAGAGAAAGAGCGAGCACATAAACAGGGGGAAGAGCAAAGGGAGAGGGAGAGAGAAAGAGAGAATCTCAACCAGACTCTCACTGAGCATGGGACCTGACATGGCTCAATCTCATCACCCTGAGATCATGAACCAATCTGAAACCAAAAGTTTGTTGTGTAACTGACTAAGCCACCCAGGCACTTTTATCTCCTGAAGCAATTCCGCCCTTTCATACAGACACAATTTAAATGTTCTATGAAACACTTATTGACTTAAACTTCTCTTACTTCAGATTTTCCTCTGCCTCTAGCTATTAGGAAAGATCTGGCCGTGAAGAGGATCTGTGATCATCAACAATAGAAAAATTAATGAGCTTATCGTCATGTGTGTCAATATGTTGTTAAGGCTTAGCACTGATTTTATTGAATGACAAAGTAGGGGTTTTGCCAGATGATCTAAGATATGCTGCAGAGACTCCTTTCTCTGTAGAATCTTCTTATTTATTTATCTGTATTGCTGATACCGTCCCCTCTATGCTGATCGGACGTGTTCTTCCTCGTAACGACTTTTCTGATCCAGTGTATTTTAGAATGAGATACCTCCAAATGTATATGGTGTATCTTGAGCAAAAGAACTCTCCCTTACTTAATGCATGTTCAGTGACAAGACTTTGCTGGGTAGTTTGCTTTAATCAACATACATGATATGCAAATCAGTTTATTGCAATGGAACCTCACCATACTCATTTACAAATGAATTAGCAGTTTAGAAATGTGGAGTAACTTGCTGAACCTACACAGCTACCTAGTGGTAGGGAAGAGATACAACTCCATTTCATTCCAAATTAACTTTATGTAGATCAACCATCCTGCTGCAACATAGGAAACTATGAAATATGAAAATCCCTGTGAGAGTCTGTTTAGAACTAAAGACTATATGTCTGTATTGTTGCATTTGTCATATTAAATCTCTCTTGAGAAATCATTTGACAATTTATATCCTCAGTGCCTAATATGAGACCTAGAATGTAGATACTTATAGAAACTCAGTAGATACGTATTGCTTATATGGGTATTAAGCTCCTGTAACTTAGATACTTAGATTTCTCTCATAAAACTTTCCTGGTAGTAGCCATCTTGGCTTTCTTGATGTTCTTTTAACAAATCAAGCTTGTTTTATGCAACTTCTTCAGAACTATAGCATTTTTTTGTCTGATGTGATTGGAATGTGCTTCCCCAACCTTCCCATCATTTGCTTACCTCATTCAGGTTTCTACTCAAAGTCATCACCTTGGAGTTGTGTGTGTGTATGTGGGTGTGTGTGTAGGTGTGTGTGTAGGTGTGCCCTATCCAAATAGCACCCCTCTATCATTCTCCATTCCTTTACACTAATTTTTATAGTAATTATCACTATCTGTTATGGACTGAATGTGCTCCCAAAATTCACAGGTTGAAGCCATAATCCCCAAATGACTGTATTTGAAGACCAGACCTTTAAGGAAGCAGTTAAGGTTAAATGAGTTCATAAGGATGGGTTTCTTATCCAATAGGATTAGTTTCCTTACAATGAGAGGAAGAGGTACCCGCAATCTCTTCTCATTCCCAGAGAAAAGACTATGTGAGAACATAGCTTGAAGATACCATCTGCAAGCTAAGGAGAGAGGTCTCATTGGGAATAAACCCTGTTAGCACCTTGATTTTGGACTTCAAGCCTTCAGAACTGTGAGAAAATAAATTTCTGTTGTTCAAGCTACCATGTATGCAGTATTCTAACATTATATTCTGTTTATATATTTTCCTATGTTTCCTAGAATATAAGTTAAGAACAGGGAAGCATCTCTTATGCCATTGCTATGTCCCCAAAAGCTAAAATAGTGGCCACAGGTATTGGGTGCTTAAAAAACTTTTGTTGGAAGCATAGATAAACACATGTTAATTGAAATTATTTATATTGGCCAGTCAGGGGAGTTATTGATTGTGGCTAATTTCAAATAAAAATAGGCCAGTATTTTAAAGATTCTTAGATGTCATTTGGTCCAAATTACTTTCCCCAAGAAGGTTGTTCCTTGTATGACCATCTCCAGTAAGGAGGAGTTACACTTATGAAATAAGACATTTCATGGGGCGCCTGGGTGGCTCAGTGGGTTAAAGCCGCTGCCTTCAGCTCGGGTCATGATCCCAGGGTTGTGGGATCGAGCCCCGCATCGGGCTCTCTGCTCTGCGGACAGCCTGCTTCCTCCTCCTCTCTCTCTGCCTCTCTGCCTACTTGTAATCTCTGTCTATCAAATAAATAAATAAAATATTTAAAAAAAAAGAAATAAGACATTTCATGCCTCTATATTATCATTCTTAGGAAGGAAATTCCTTTCGTGACTTGACTGTCATCATGCCTCAGCTTTCTCTTTTTAATGCCATATTCATCTGGTGCTCCTCTGGCTTATATGATCACTAAACTTACCAAATGCCTTTACTGACTCTTCAACTTACTCTTTCCCATTGAGTAATGATGTTACTCTTGGACTTTTTCTTATTCCCCTTCTTTGCTCAATCCGTAAGTCCTTGGGCAAATTAATCTACTCTTGGATTCCTATTGTCTATAAATCTGGCCATTCCTGAAAGTAGGCTCTTTGTCAAGATGACCTTTCTGAGGGCACCAGGGTAGCTCGGTCGGTAAGCATCTGCCTTTAGCTCAGGTCACGATCTCAGGTCCTGGGATTGAGTCCCAAATTCAGCTCCTTGCTCAGTGGGGAGTCTGCTTCTCCCTCTCTCTCTCTGCCTGTTGTCCCCCCTGCTTGTGCTCTCTCTCTTTCTGCCAAATAAATACATAAAATCTTTTTTAAAAAATTACCTTGCTGAGTTCTCTGTCAACATAAACAAGTTCTTTTTAGGTATCATCATAGGGATGCTCCTGTTAATGTAAGGACTCAGCCGATATTTCTAGAATGAACCTCATTATCTTCACTTTCCCACTCTCTTCGGTTGCTCTCATCCTTACTCTCTGGTCTGCTAATCTTATGCTTCCATGTATTTCCTGCCCAACCTTTGACATTATCAGACACAGGAGTCAGAGACTCCTTCTTGTCCAGGGCTCCCAAATCGTCCTCCACCATCTGCCTTAGAAACAGCTATTAAGTGTTTCACTCCACCCTGAGGACTCCAATTTTCCTGCAGCTTATCTTCTTCCTCAGTGAATGCCAACTTTATTTGGTTCCCTATCCATTCTGCAGTTTCAGTCACAGGTATCAGAACTCTGAGACAACTCTTGGGCTTCAAAGCTAGGGCAAAGCAAGCTGTTGAATGTCAAGAATTCAAAGAAAACCTGGCCATTCAGTAAGTTCACAAGAATATTCCAAAATTACAAGCTACCCTTAAAGCCCCCAGGAGAAAATGAACTAAGCTTTTTTTCTGGATGAATATTTGATAAAAATAATTTTAAAGATATTTAAAAAATTAACATGAAAAATTTCTTTTTTTTTCCAACTGCAAGGAGTCACTTCAGTTGTCTTGACAGCACTGACTGAATAATTTGAGCTGAAGGGGTGAAGCGGGAAGAGTAGCTTTGCTTAATACTGTTCTCTCTTCCCTTCCCCCAACTCCTGAGACAGCACATTAATCAGCCTCAGTTGACTGTCTGTCTCATTCCTCTCTTAAGTAATACCTGTACCAAATGTGAAATGATGCATGTGTGTAATTCCTAGAAGAGATGGCTCCAGATACGGAGTTCATGGGAGAAAGGATGCAATTATAGAAGTGTGGTCAAAGTTTTATTTCTGGAGTTTTATTTCTTTTGTTTTAACTGATTCTTTGGGCATCTTAAAACCATCAATTCTCAACTACTATAGCTGGAATAGGCCTTACAGAAAACTTCACCCAAACCCCTGATTTTACAAATGAGAAACTGAGGCCCAGAGAGATAAGTGATAGTGTCAGCATAGGGGACACAGATCGTCTGAATGTTATCCCAGCAAACAATTTACTAAACCATGTCATTTGAGTGAAATAATAGCATTCTACTTAGGATCTATTTTCTCAGCATATACTTTTTGCTCAATTCCTTGCCATTTGGCCACTACTTTATTGAAAATGCTCTCTTGTATTAATGACAAATTCATAGTCCCCAAAATCAATCATTCTTACTGGACATCCTGAACAAGTTACCCAGTAGACCGTTACATTTTTCATGATGGTTTCTTTTGTGATATTCAACTACCTTAGCTCGCTTGCTTTCTCTCCTTTTTTTTTTTTTATTGTTGTTGTTAAACTAATCTAGCACTGACTCTTAAAGTTCCTGTCATCTATATTCAGAAGTGTACCAATAACTGTTTAACATCTGGCTCTCTAGGGTGGGGCCGGGGGAAGGGACCTGATTTATATGATGCTGATGTCCATGGTGTAAATACTCCCAGGGGTGCCTGGGTGGTGCAGTCAGTTAAGTGTCCAACTCCTAGCTTTGGTTCAGGTAGAGATCTCAGGATTGTGAGATCAAGCTCTGCATCTGCTGAGCACAGAGTCTTCTTGGGATGCTCTCTCCCTATCCCACTGAGCACAGAGTCTGCTTGGGATGCTCTCTCCCTATCCCACTACCCCTCCCACTCTGTCTCTCTCTAAAATAAATAAAATATATCCTTAACAATTAAAAAAATACTCCCAATATTGCCTAGTTTAAACTACCACTGTGATAAGCCCATGAATACAGAGTTAGGAAGGAATACACAAAATCTATTCAGGCAGTCTTGGCTGAGTCAGGTCCAGCTACACGACTATAATCATTCTCTAGGTTCATTCTCTATAGTTCTCATTTTTGCCTCTATTCACACATATATACAACCATTTACATACTTGTTAATTTTATTTAAATGTCTACCACTTTTTAAAATGTTTTTATTCCACAATTTTACTACAGAATTTCTCTTCAGTATTTCCCCAACATTTCGACCCACTGTCTGCTGTCCATCGTAAGTTATGTTTGCACATGACTGAAATCACTGGCCATCTTTAACACCACAAACATTCTTATCATCTAGCTCAAGGTGCCACACTCTTCACTCTTGGCTTTTTATTCATTCTTGCCATGCATTTAACCAGTACCTGAGCCCTTTTAAATCTGCATACACATTAACCATGCCATCCAACTCTCAATTCCTCAATACATTAGCCCCAGTTTACTTGTGTCCCTGAAATGGAATCTAAAGCATTCTGTCTTAGGTATCTCCTTTGGCAAATGGATCATTCATGTCTATAAAGAACTTTTTTTTTTTCCTTAAAGTAAGAGTATTCCGTTTACCACACTAAAATACCTCGCACAGAGCATCCCTTTACCTGTTGTATAAAGGACACACTGTTCTGTAGGTCAGAAGTCTGGCACATGGTGGCTGGATTCTCTATTCAGGGTATCACAAGGCTACAAAGTGTCACTCAGACTAAGTTCTATTTTGGGATCTCCGGGGATTAAAAACAAAAACAAACAAATAAATAAAAAAGCTAATCCTTTTCTAGCCACAGTTCCTTGTGGTTGTAGGAGTGAAGTATGTGTTTACTTGCTGGTTTTCAATCAAATATTGCTCTCACCTTTTAGATGCCACCTGCATCTTTGCCACATGGTTACCTCCATCTTTAAGCCAACAACAGTGCACCAAAATTACTAACTCCTCTTCTGCCAAAAGCCAGAGAAAATGTTTTTCTTTTAGTGGCTCATATGATTAAGCTAGGCTCATCTGGATAATTTTCGTATCTTAAAGTCAACTGATTTGAAACTTTATTATATATGCAAAGTAAAACCCTTCACAGCAGTACCTAGATTGGACCGCATTGAATGACTAGGAGAAAGTCTGTGTACATACATACATATATGAGAGGCTGAGAATCTTAGACCATCTTAGATTTTTGCCTACCACGAGATCTGTTGTCCTTTGATCACACCACCCCCTTCCTTAAGATTCTTTAGGTCAGAATTAAAAAAAAAAAAAAAAAAGAAAACCATTAGAATTTCAATATCACTCTGTATGGAAGCTCCTTCTTCATAACCCTAAAATTCTACTCTTTTTTTTCAGTACTGCTTATCTCTGCATCTTGCCTGTTTTTTTTCATATTAGTTATCCAAGCCCATACATAGTCATTTCATATTTTACTTGTTTCTTCTTTTTTCCTCACCAGATACAAGCTCTATGAAGGCAAAGAAAAATTTTTGTCTTATTCAACAATTTATCATTCACATTTTATACCGTAAACCCTTAATAAATGTTAGCAAAATTATTAAATGCAGGAATAAGAATTTAATTTTTAATAAATGCACTTACTGAATCATTTATTTAATGCTTGATGATGACATGTGAATGTGCAATAAATTATTTGGAAGGACATTTCTACTCTTCATAGAAAGTTCCCCCATATTGTCATCTGATTGGTGGTAGTCAGGGTAGGAATTAAGTACATTTTCCTTTTTTTTTTGTTTGTTTTGTTTTTCTATTTTTGTTGGGGAAATTTTCAAATATACATGAAACTATAGAGGGCAGCATAATGAACCTTAATATACATATAATTCACCTTCAGTAATTATCACTGGTTCGCCAATCCTTGTATCCTCTAAATTTGATTTTTTTTTAGATTAGCTTAAGCCAAATCTTGGACATCAAGTCATTTCTTTCATAAATACTCTGCTTTTTTTTCTAAATAGCAAAGTCTAGTACTTTCTTAGTATCACCAAATATTATCCAGCACCCAGTGCATGTTCAAATGTTCTAACTGTAGGTATATTTGACTCAACATATAAATAAGGTCTACATGTTGCATGTTAGGTCTTCTAAATCTTTTATTCTATAATTGAGGTGTCCATTTAAAAATTGTCTTTTGACTTATTTGTCTGGTTGAATGTCACACCTTCCAAATTCGAATGACTTCTTCCCTTATGGTGATTCTACTGTATCTATCTTTGTTCTCTCTCTGCTGTGTCGTCATTGCTCTTAGACTTTTAAAGATTTTTTTAAAAATTTATTTATTTGTCAGAGAGAGAGGGAGAGAGAGCGAAGCACAGGCAGACAGAGTGGCAGGCAGAGGGAGAAGCAGGCTTCCTGCTGAGCAAGGAGCCCAATGTGGGACTCGATCCCAGGACGCTGGGATCATGACCTGAGCCGAAGGCAGCTGCTTAACCAACTGAGCCACAGAACTGAGAATATTTTAAGTAAAAAAGTATCACAAATTTATATACTATTTCAAATCCAAGCTTAAAATTGAGGGTTTTTACACAACGTTTTTGATTTTATATTTAAATCCTGTATCTATTGTTTGATAATCTTGATTCTTGATCAACAAAATTTACATTATTACTTATTTTCATGGTTATATAGCATGTATATGTGTATGTATATATATGATCACTTTTAAAGATATCAATATTATTGCGAATAGGACTACAGACAATGGCTTAAAGATTACTATGTAGTGTTTTCCTTAGAACATATACCATTAGGAATACAATAAACCAAAATTTTGTGTTATAAAATTATTGAAGTTAACTTCTGTTTTTCTGTTGCAATGTAATCAACAGGATAAGCGGTTTGGTTCACTTATTCAAATATGTCTTTCATTTTTTTTAAGATTTTATTTATTTATTTTAGAGAGAGAGAGAGCACATGCACAAGTGGGGGGAGGAACAGAAGGAGAGGGAAAGAGAGAGGCTCAAGCAGACTATGCACTGAGCACAGAGCCCAACACAGGGCTCTATCTCACAACCCTGAGATCATGACCCATGCTGAAATTAACTGTCGGGCTGAGCCAGGCCCCCCCATCTT
>ML108604.1:29283-60157 GCA_003697995.1 Taxidea taxus jeffersonii
TTTTTAATTTGTAAAATACATGGTTCCAAATTAAAAACTATAAAACAATATATATTTAGAAAAGTATTATTTTCTTCCCTATCCCTCCTTCACTATCTTCCCTCCCTGCCCTGATAGATAACAATTTTTTATTCAATTTGACTTATCCTTCTCTCTGTGTATGTGGATAGGTTGGTACACATGCAGGTGTGTGTTTCCATGTTAGATATAAAGAAAGCAGCACACCTAAAACACCAATCTGCACCCTGCACTTCCCCGTCTACTTAGCAATGTATGTTGGAGATATTCTATAACCTCTACAAAGAGATATTATTTATTCTTTTTGGATACTTTTTTTTAAAGATTTTATTTATTTATTCGACAGACGGAAATCACAAGTAGGCAGAGAAGCAGGCAGAGAAAGAGGAGAAAGCAGGCTCACAGCAGAGCAGAGAGCCCGATGTGGGGCTTGATCCCAGGACCCTGGGATCATGACCCGAGCCGAAGGCAGAGGCTTAATTAACCCACTGAGCCACCCAGGCGCCCCTCTTTTTGGATACTTTTATAGTATTTCATTTTTTTGGAAATATATTGTATTTTATTCAAACAATTCATTAATGAAGGGTATTATGTGTGTTTGTAATTACAAAAAATGCAATTTCATTGTAATAAGAATTGGGTATAGTAAAAAACATGTGCACATGTCATTTCATATTTTGGCAGATTAACTTTTGGTGGAGCTGCTGTGAATGGTAACAAAGTTACTGAATCTTCTCTCCCCCTGCCTTTCCAAATACACCTTTTCTCTCCAGGGGAAGAATGTTTACCTGCTATGCTATGTGAACTCTATGTCAACCCCCACTTCAGAATCTTTAATACCTACAGAAATTACTTTCTCTCACACTTCTACCTAGCCATATTTTATTCATTATTCTGGTCACATATTGAACTCTAGCTTTTCCATATATTGTTCCATGCCCATCTCATCTACTACTGCATTCTTTCTGCTTTGAAATTGCATAACAGGATTACTCCTCTTGGAACATAATTAGTAACCATCCTATAGTTTTATTGAGATGTGGCATATGTCAGTATCATATTATTACAGTGAAATATTACATTCTTTTAAGGCAAAAAACATCACATTTTTTTCTGTATCTCCCATAAACTCTATCATTGGATTGATTACAATATAAGCATGCAATAAAAATACTTGCTGAGTTGAATTAAACCAAATTGGATTGATTCTCCTGGATCATCAGTATTTTCTGAGGCATGATATAGAGTTATTCTATTGTGAGCAAGCATACCTTTTTGAAGCACAAAGTAGAATGGAGCTTTTTAAAAAAATGGTTTCAGAATCTATCTTATTCAACAAAGAAAAACAGTGGGCATATAGTCAGAAAGATGGGTTACAACACAACCAGGGAAGGATATTATTGTGGGTCTGATTTAAAGGTACTGATTCCAGGTTGCAGGGGTGATAAAATGCAATAAACATATATTTAAAAGTTGCTAGGAAACCTATGGTTTCCATAAACAAAAATGCTTTTCTGAGCAGAATGCATATATAATAACAAAAGAGAAACATAAGACTTTTGATTAGTAGAACTGGCTCTAAATCAGTTTTGTCACTTTCTAGTTATGTTCCATTGGACAAATTACTGAACCTCATTGAGATGAAGGAGATAGTAATGAGAAGCTCAAATATCTGATAGTAGGATTGAATATCATAATGTGTTGAAATGTGATTTTTTACTCTGTTATTGTTAGTTAAAATTCATTCATACACACACGCACACACATGAGATAAAACCAAGAATGGTGAAATGACCTACATAAAATTACAAAAAGAATTTGTGTCAGTTTGGGAACTCGAACTCAGTGTCTTAGTTGTACATTGGTCATAGTTGTACATCTGTCAGGTAATCAGTGTCTCTTTATATTTCTGTTTAACATTGATGGAGCACCCTTGCATTGCCTTTTTTCTACTAGTTTCAATAAATCAGGTAAATGAACACACTCCGCTTAACCTCTTCGAATGTGTCTGCTACATTTTCATTTAGAATTACCATATTTTTGGTTGTGAGCTGCTTGATTTGGATTTTTTTTTCCTATTAGAACCTGAGCTTTGACCTGCCAGTTCATTGACTATGAACCAGAAATTATCACTTCCAGAGTCCATGATTTGCAATCACTTCAAACTGTCAACCCAAAAGTGAAAATATCTAAATTTCATAAGGTATTATCAGAGTCAAGTGGTTTTTCCAAATAAGATTTTATTTTTTTATTATGTTTAAGAAAACCAGTATAGCATTCCCTAGCTCCTCAGTCTTCCAGGTCACCAATGTCAGTTCCTGAAGTAACTAGAAAATCTGCCAAATCTGACCTTCTTTAAACAACATCTTTCTCTTTTTTCAAGAAGAAAACTGTAAAGATCAAGTCACAGCTGCACGTAGTACCTAATTAAACAAGTGTAAGAAAGCAGAGAAAGGTCAGGTTGTCAAAAATCATTGCTGTATCTTTACTGGATTGTATTTAAAGACTGATTGCAGCAAGGAAAATAACTCAATAAGGTGTATGAGACTGGAATAACAAATGAACTCAAGGGGTAGCCTTCTTCCTGGCATATAACTAAAGATTTCAAGATAGAACCTAGGTAACAAACCAAGGGAAATGAAAGGGAGAGAATATGTGGTGAGTAAAACAAACAGCTGTTATTAATATGGAAAAGAGGTTCCATCGGCCAAGTTCAAAGAAGGAAAGAGGATAAATTACAGATGATAGTTCATCAGCTTGATTTTGTTTTCCCTTTTTAAATCAAACAGTAAAAAGAATAGGTGTGGGAGAAATGATACAAGAAGAGGCAACTGTGATTACATGATCAAGATAAAAGAGGAAAAGGGAGAAATTAAATATTTTAAATTACTAAAACACAGTTAGGTGTGGAGAATATTTTTAATTACCTGTAATGATTCAGAACTTCCTAGGTTAAACATCATTTTGCTGGGGGACCATGGAGGCATCTTGTTTCTCTTCTATACTTCCTTTCAATGTGAGTCAAAGTCAGACCTCTAAAGAGCCCACCCTTAGGGAACCGAAGTACACAAGCATTGTTCCAAGTTTGCAACTTCTGCCTTGAGAGGGGAGGAAGGGGAAACATTATTTTCTTCCTCAAGTCTACTTTATTTTTGATATATTGTAGATATGGACCCATGGGAAATTCTGTGGGGTGCTAGTTAGTATCTGAGTGTAATTTTCAGTTCAGTACACTTTAGTCTGTTTTTCAACTCTCCTCTAAGTCTCTGAGGACATGGTATAATCTGAAGGATAGGCTTTGTGGCCTGTGGGAATGATCTATTTGTGTTTTTTATAAGTGAGCTGGAATACACATTTTACATGTTCTTTGAGAAGACCTATCATTTCAAAGAGTTACTACCTAAAACAAATAGGTGTAGATGGAGGGGTGTGTGTGTAATTAAAGGAGTTCTTTATTCATTCTGTCAGAGGTCCTTGGGTCTTTTTTCCAGTGACATCATTTAAATATTTATGAACTAAGCTATAATAGAATCTTTTAAAAAAATGCAACAACAGGAGAAAGTACATTTTTATTACTGTGACAGATAAGAATTCTACCTTTTCCCTGAACCCTCAGAATGGCATGGGTGCCATTTTGCCATGAATCACCGACAATGAATTTAAATAGTGTACCATTGCAAGTATAATTGCAATTTGTTGTAATTTCTGCTCAAATTCCTCCCTGACACAGTTGATTTATTTTGCAAATCAGTGCATCTAGAGGGTGTACTGTGTCGCATTATGGGCCTTTGATATAGAACCTTTGTTTTATAACAGGGAAAATAATTAGCTTTTTGATAAGCTTGAGTTGTGATGTCAGGCGCTATCCATGGTGCTGAAAGAAGTTATTAGCGCTGAGCTAATGAAGGCACTCAGCCAGGCTCTGCCACCTTCCTAATTTGTCTCTTTGGGATTTTAGTAAAATTAAAAATGAGATAAGCACAAAATAAGATGAGTTTTATAGGAAAAAAATTAGTAAACTTGTTGATAGAAGCTATAGAGACCTCTGATAAAGCTAAATTTAAGGGAAAATTTCATTTATCCATAGTTTGTTACCCAAACATTATTTCCCTTAGTGTTGGTGATGGGATCGGTTAGGCATATTTTAATTAACTTTTATAGAGGTTTCTCTATTTGGGATTTCAAGGATTTTCTGGAAATCATCAGCAAGTTGCATTGTCAGCATCTACCCTATGCCACCTAAGGGTCTAATTTCAGAGTACTCCCTTCCAGGCTACAAAGTAAACTTGCATTAAAGTAAATATTATAGAAGAGGTGGAGGTAAATCAGTGGGAGTTGGTTTTGAAAAAAATAATATTTCATCAAAGAATAACTCATACTTGTCTGTCTGTGTCTCTTTGAATTGCTAGAACACAATCTAATTGTCAAAAGCCTTATGTTCCCTTTGACTTTTGGGACATTGGAACGTGTTTGCATTGAAGCCAGTAGCATGTGGAACTTGATGCTGGTTAGGGGGATCTTTGGGCTCAGCTCTAAACAAAATCATCACCACCTGGTTATTTTATGCTCTTATTAGGTTATAAAATACCACTCAGGTATACAACAGTAATCACAAAGCTACAACACTGGGAAAAAAAAAATAATCACATTAAATTGACCTTCATGAATACCAAGTGAGGTTCCATTTCGCTTCATTTCTGTTCATTTTAAAACCAGCATTAGCTTTTCTGGCACATAATTTTTCATTGTTTGCTGAACACAGCTCTATTAGAATGATTCACTGTCTTTAATATTAGTGATTATGGCCCATTTCAATTACACAGTGTGTTATATAGTTTGTTGTATTACTCTCCATGTCTCTGCTATTGACTCTGCTGGAAAAGATTAAATGTAACAGGGGTGGTAAGAAGTTGGGGTTCTGTGGGTGGGAAGGGACCACTGTAAACATTTATATGGTAACGTGAGGAAACTTTCACAGGCTTTACAAAATGACAAGATAGCAAGATGAAATTAAGTCATCTTATTATGTCATTTGATATCTTTATCATCCTTTATCCTTTATCATCTCTACCTTCAAATCATTTTTTAAAATAATTCATGAGATATAATTTACATATAATAAAGCCATCCATTTAAATGTACATTCTAAAGAATTTGAAAAAGTATACAGCCATAAGTCTACCCTACCAACTGAATACCTTTACCCATTCAAACATGTTTCCTCATATTCTTTTCCAATCTGCTCTACATTCACTCGAAGTACTGTGATATTATTTCCACTACAGTTAATTAATTTTGACATTTTTATAACAGCATATAAATGAAATAATAGAGAATATACTCTATGTGTCTGATATAGTTGTGGCATTCACTCATATTGTAGTTTTAAGTAATCTGTTTTATGGTTTAGTTGTATACCACTATATACATTTGCCATAAATATAATAATGTGGTTATATATTCATGGATGATAGACATTGAGTTGTTTCAATTTTGTGGCTATCTTTAGTAAAGAGGCTATCACTCTTTGTGCACTTTTTGTGTGTGGATGCATGTTTTAATTTGTTGTGGCTAAACACTTAGGAATGCAATTGCTGGGTCATATGGTAAGAGCGTGCTTAACTATATGAGAAATTACCGGATATTCTCCAAAATACCATTTTTAATCTTATCAGTTTTATGGTACTTCTAGTTTCTGTATATCTAAATCAACACTTTGTATTGCCAGACTTTTAAATGTTATTTATGCTAGGATTATATTGGTACTTTCTTGTGATTTAAAATTAATATCCCTTATAATTATGTTTGAAAAAAAATTCATGTGCTTATCATACATTATAATGTTACTTTCATTTTTTAAAGTATAAATTTATATCATTTGCCCACCTTCTGAGATTCTTATGCTCTTCTTATCGAGTCATAAAAATGTTTATAATACTCTCTGGATAAAAATCCTGGATAAAAATATACATTTACATTATTTTCTTTATGTAACCAGGTTTTAAAAAATTAGTAGCTTCTTTAGATGAAGTCCAATTCAATATCTTATTTATTGTTCTTTTTGTGTTCTTAAGAAACGTTTGCCTATCCCAAAGATGCAAGGATTTTCTCTTATATCTTGTTCTAAGTTTTGACAAATGTTTATTATACCCATGAAACTGTCACCACATCAAGACAGGGAACCCCCAATTCCCTCATGCCTTTTTGTGTTCTCTGCTTCTGCCTCTTATGAAACTTACCTACTTATCAACAAGCAACCAGTGATATGCTCCTTATCATTATAGATTAGTTTGCATTTTCTAGAAACTTATATGAATGGAACTATAAAGCAAGTATTATTTTTGTCTGATTTCATTTACTCAGTGTAATCACTTGAAATTCTTTCATGTTATTGTGTGTTCAAAGGTTTATTCTTGAAGATTAGTTTCTTTTATTGCTGAGTATATTACTTTGTTTGAATGAATCACATTTTGTTTATCCATTCACCTGTTGATGAACATTTGGGTTATTTCTCACTTAGGACTATGATAACTAAAAGAGTGTGTTTTATACAAATCTTTGAAAAAATGCATTGTGTTCACTGGGTAAACATCAAAGAGTGGAATGGCTAGATCATATGATAGGTGTATGTATTTAACATTAAAAAAAAAAGAAAACCTACCAACCTGGGAAAACAAACAAATAAATAAATACTATCAACCTGTTTTCCAAAGTGGTTGCACCATTTTACTTCTGTTCAACCACAGATGAGAATTCCAATTTCCTCACAACTTTGCTATACTTGGTAAGAGTAGTCTTTTAGAATATGTGCTGCCGAAGCAAGCATGGTAAGAGTAGTCTTTTAATTTTAATTATTCTAATAAGTATGTACTGATATCACTTTGAAGTTTTAACATGTAATCTCCTAATAACCAATGATTTAAAGCGTCTTTTCTTATGCTGTAGATCTTCTCTGAAGTATCTCCCCCCCCCCAAAAGTGCTGTGATCTTCACATTTTCCAGTCTAGCTGGCTACAAATATGCCTATTCCCATGTGAGTTATTAGTTTCTTCTAGTCTTTTGGATGATTCTTTTCCTGGCTTCAGTTAATTTTATCACATACATGCTCCCATCAACACTCTTCCATTATTTGTTCTCTATGGTTAAGAGTGTGTTTCTTGGTTTTCTTCTCTTCCCCAACCCTGGCCCCACACCATGCTCATTTGTTCTTAACTATAAAAAACAAGCTGATGGTTAACAGAGTGAAGGTGGGAGTGGGTGGATTAAATAGGTGGTGGGGATTAAGGAGTACACTTGTGATGAGTGCCGGGTGTTATATATAAGTGTTGAATCACTAAATTCTGCATCTGAAACTAAATTAATACTACATGTTAACTAACTGGAATTTAAATAAAAGCTTGGAAAGAAAACAGACAAATGAACAAACAAAAACCACTCTTTTAAACACTCAAGGACAGCTTTCTATAAATTTCTAGAACTCTCCGTGTGGCTGTGTCCTCTATGGTTCTGTATCTTTTAAACTGTAGTGTCTTATTCTCTTTGGACTTTGAGCTCCATCCATTAAACTCAAAGTTCACTGGGCTCCACTTCTGTTACTACTGATGGCGTCATGCCTTGGAAACTCTCAAGCCTGTAAGCTGGGAAATGGGAGGGCATACTTTATTTCCTGTCTCTTAGAAATCATTCTTCTTTGTTGCCTGCTGTCTGCAAAAGCATTGTTTCCAATATGTTTTTGTTCGTTTGTTTGCTGCTCTTGTTTCACGGTAGAAGGGCAGGTAAATCCAGTTTCTTTTATGCCATCTTGACTCAAAACAGAACTCATATCCTTTTTATTCATTTTCTTGCTTTTTTTTTTTCCTGGCTAGAAGCTTTACTGTGAAGTTGAATTGAAGTAATAATAGTGGAAATTCTTGCATTATTTTGGTTTTAAAGGAAAATCTTTATTTTTCTCCATTTAGGTATGTTCTTAGCTATAGGACTTTTGTTGATGCTGTTTATCAAGTTAATTTTTTTGCTTAGTCTTTGGTTGCTGAGAGTTTTTCTTATTACTATTGACTTATTGAGTAATTTTTTTGCATCTTTAGGGAAGATCATTGATTTTTTCCCTCTGTTCTATAACGTTATGGATTATATTGATTGATTTTCAAATGTTATTTCAAACATTGAGTTTCTAGGTAAACAACATTTTGTCATACTATGTCATCTTTTTTATACATTGATGAGTTTGTTTTGTTAATATTTTGTTGAGTATTTTTGCATCTGTTTATGAAGGACATTGGTGTATAGTTTTTTGGTGTGTGTTTCTGTTTTTGTTTCAATAATCTTGTGTGTTTGGGTATCAGTATTATGCTGAACTCATACAAGGGTTGGGAAAAGGCCTGTCTTTCATCCTTTGCTAAGTTTGTGTAAGACTGATACGATTTCTACCTTATAAATTTGAAAGAATATACCCATGAAACAATTAGTCATATTGTTTTCTTTTTGAAAGGATTTTAAATCCAACTTTTCTTGTGTTAATTATGTAGCTATTAAGATGTGGTGTGTGTGTGTGTGTGTGTGTGTGTGTTAATTCTGGTAATTTCTAGTTCTCTTAAGGAGTTTATCCATTTCACATAAACTGTCACTTTTTTGGCATTAAGTTACTCATCATGTCCCTTTATTTTACTTTTAAGGTTTGTAGAACTTTATAGTTAACTGCCTCCTTTATATCGGATATTGGAAATTCGTATTTTCTTCATTTTGTTCTTGATCAATTTAATGTTTTTTCTATATTTAACTTTTCAAAAAACAATTTATATTTTATTTTTCTGTTTTATTAATTTCACTTTTATCCCTTCTAGTTTCTTATGATGGATACTTAAATGACTTATTTTAAATCTTTGGTTTTCTTTTACTATAAGCATTTGAAGTTATAACAGTTCTTCTAAGCACTTGCTTTATCTGCAACCCATGAATTTTTGTGCATTATGTTTTAATTTCCCTTGAGTTAAAGATATTTTTTTTTTCATTTCCCCTTGTACTTTTTTTTTATCATGAGTTGTACAGAATTATATGGGAATTTATCGGAAACTCTATGGGAAGATTTTGTAGGTGTCTTCTTTATTGGTGTTTAATTCCATTATTGTCAGAGAACATAGTCTTCATGATTTTAACAATTTGAAATATATTGAGACTTGTTTAGTGAGTCAGTATATGATCTGTTTGCTTCTTACTTATATGTCTCATGTATGTGAAAAAATGTTATTCAGTTGTGAAGTTCTGTTATCAAGTAAATCAATTTGTTTTAGGGTACTATTTCATCATTCTATGTTTTACTGATTTTAAGCCTACTATTTTACCAACTACTGAAGAAAGAATGTCGAAAACTAATAATATAATTACTTATTTTATTCTTCAGTTCTTCCATATTTTGTTTGATCTTTTCGGAAGATCCTTTGCCAGGAGTGTTCTTATATTATCTTAATGAATTGACTTTTAATATTATGAAATGCCTACATCTCTGGTAATATTTCTTTATCTGCAATCTCTTTTATCTAATATTGACATGTCCACTGCAGCTTCCTTAACAATTATATATTTTGATATCATTTTACTTTTAAATTTCTGTACAGAAAGCATGTAGTTGAATATTTCTTATGTTTGATATCATCTGCTTTTTATATAATGTTTTAGTCTATTTACATTTAATGAAGTTAAGGGTATTATTACGTTTATGTCTATCATCTTGCTTTTTTTCTGGATGTCCTCTCTGTCCTTTTTTCCCTTTTTCCTCTTTTCCTGCCTTCTTTTGTATTACTTTCTTTCTTTCTTTTCTTTTTTTTTTTTTACTAACCTACTACTTCTTTGATATAAATAAGCAAGTAAGAACTGAATATAACTCTTTGTTTAATTATTTTCATTGGTTGTTTTAGGGTTTAAAATGTATATATTTACTCTCTCACAACTTATTTTCAGATAGTATTATACCAATTAATATATTAGGACCTTAAAATGATATATATATATATATATATATATATATATATTTTCTGTCTTCCATAGTGTTCTTTGTGCTATTAACTTTTATAAACTTACTTTTACATGTGATAATAGATTATGTCTAATTTTTGCTTTATGCAGTTAACTATCCTTTAAAGATAACAAAAAGGAAAAAAATAATTTTATGTTTAGAAAAGTATTTATTATACTTGGTGTTCTTCATTCCATTGTTTAAATTTGTGTTTCCATCTGGTGTCCTTTTCCTTTAGCCTGAAGGAGAATAATTTCTTTTACATTTTTTTTATACTGGAGTTCTTTTGGGAAAATATTCTCTCAGCTTTTGTTTGTCTGATAATGTCTCCATTTCACCTTCAGTTTTAGAAAGTTGATATTTTGAAAAAAAATTTTTGAAGGCAATAGTTTCAAGGTATATTTTTGAAGATATTTTAATGCTTTCAACATTTTTTAATTTAAATTCAATTACCCAGCATATAGTACATCATTAGTTTCAAATGTAGCATTCAGTAATTCATCACTGCATATAAGACTCAGTGTTCATCACATCATGTGCATTTCTTAATGCCCATCACCCAGTTATCCCATGCCCCCTGCCTTCAACATTTTAAATATACTGTTCATTATGTATGGCTTTCTATTGCTTTGAATTAGAATTCTGATATGTTAATCTTTTTCAATGTAATATGTCCTTTTTTCTGCATTTATTTCATTTTATTTTAACAATTTGATTTTAACAATTTGATTATCATATATTTGTATTTGTTTATTTTATTTGATAGCAATGTACTTCTTTATTCTAGGTATTGTTATTTTTTAATCAAGTAGGCAATATTTAATTCCTTGTTTCTTCAAATAATTTTATGTGAATCACTTCTTATAGTACTATAATTAAACTTATTTAAGGCTACTTGATATTTTCCCATGGATCTCTGGAGTCTTACTCTCTTATTTCCAGACATTTTTTCTCTCTGTGCTTATGTTTGCATAGTTCACTGATATTTCCCTTTTTGGTTTGGTTAGACCTATATGTTGACATTTTCATAGAGATCTTCTACTTTTATATTCCAGAATTCTCACCTCTTTCTCTTGAAAGCTTTTGTTTTTTCTAATGATAGTCCTCATTTCTTTACTCATCATATCCATCTTTTCCTTTAAGTTCTTAAGCATCTATGTAATAGGTGTTTTATACAGTTCTTATCTCTAATTTCAACACCTCTCTCATCTCTGGACTTGTTTTTACTGACTATATTTTTCTTCATTTTAGTTATTGTTTTCTGCTTCTTTATATATCTACTTTTTTATTGCATGAAGGACATAATAGATGCTACATTTTTGAGATCCTAGATTTTGTGATTTTCTTTTAGAGAGTATTAGGTTTCCTTTGGCAGATAATTTTCTGATGTCTGCCTGAGCTTTATCCTTGGATTCCTGATTATAGTTATTGTTTTTTGGGGTCTAAAAAAGTTCATACTCCAGAGTTAAAAATTACTCTCATTTCTCAAATATGGCTTTTTGATGTCTTAATTGAAAACCCAAAATATTGAGTGAAGTGTCTCCATTTTAGCTGATCAAAATGCCTGTTTCCAAGCACTGTGTGACTTATGAACCTCTGGTCCCCTCACAACTTCCCAGTGTTTGTTCACTGATGAACCTCATGGAGTGTGAACCTTTGTATCCATAGCTTTGAATTCATGGTCACTTGTACAAATTTCTGGAGCATCTTCTCTTTGCTGCTCTTTTCCCTCTGCTATCCTTTCCCATAAATTCTCATCACCTCAGCAACCTAATACCCTGCTCTTTTCCTTCCAACATTAGCAGGTGTGCAATAGCGTAATTGCATCCTAAGCACCTACACCACAATCTGGAAATTTGGTTCAGTATGAAAGCTGGGGCTATCATGGGAACCTTCTCATGGATCACAGGCTTGTATGCCTGTTAGCAACATCTGAAAACTATCACTTTATGTGTTTTGTATGGCTTTTGTTGTTTATGACAAGAGGGCTTATTTACTTACCATTTACTTCCATCAAAGCTTCAAGTGACCACATGAGTTTTTAAAATCTGCCAGCACTTCCCAGGGGAGAAGACTATGCTCTTAATTAAAGGCATTCTTCCTTCTACCCACCACCCATCTTTCATGGCCTCAAATCCCATTGTCTTGTATATGACAGTGATTGCAAATTAGCTTTACTCTGGTAAAATGATGATTGACTTTATGTAAACTAAATGTAGTACATAAAAGGATGATTTAACTCCTGAGTATCAATGCTAAGATAGATTGTGAAGATGAACAAGAAATAGAAAATATTCTTTTTTTTTTAATTTAAAAAAATTGTTTAAATTAACATATAGTGTATTATTAGCCCCAGGGGTACAGGTCTGTAAATCATCAGGCTTACCTACTTCACAGCACTCACCATAGCACATACCTCCCCCCCCCACCAATGTCCATAAGAAATTGAAAATATTCTTATGTACTTTAATCACATAAATAATTAAATTTACTTACATGTAGACAGGTTTAGACTTGTTGCTTTATAGATAATTAAATTTAGAAATAACTTATATTTAACAGGCCACTTATCTTATCTTATAGATGAAGAAACTGAGTGCTGGAGTAGAGTTACATTGTCCAAGATTCATAAGCTGGTAAGTTATATATTGGTTTCATTTCTATATTGGTGCATCTTGCTTCAGTGTTTTTTTACTATTATTTGGTTTAGTAAGACACATTAATTTATGTAAACTTGCAACTATCTTTTTTGATTTGTATAAACAAACTATAGCAATTTGAAACCATGAAGTTTTGGATCAATTTTGTTACTTAAACTAAGTGGCCATTAAGTGATTGATATACAGATTTAAGTTGCTTGATCACGTGAGTTACTAAGATGTTCAAAAGATTACACAAATTTTATCCTGACTTTTTGGTGAGTGTAGACCTTGACAGTAAATCTTACTAGAACAAATTGTCTCTTGGGCTTTCTACTTGATTCAGTTCCCATTTGTTTTAAAAATACAATATTTCTTGAGATAATTCAGTTATTCTTATTCCATTAGGAACATGGAATTAATAGCAAGATTTAGAATGAGAAGTGAAATCATATTAAATTAAAAGGCTTAATTGACAATTTTCTCATAGGTATGCATATACAGATGTACACAGACATACATGTATGCACACATCACACACTTATGAGTGTATATATATGTATACACATATGTACCTCATGGACTTTCCCTTTATTAGTCAAAATTTTGGGGACATTTTCTTTTTTTAAAAAATCTTATTTTTACTAGTTCTGCTAGGCCCAGTATGGTGTATGAACTTATGGTGGGGAAAAGTAAAAGCATCATTTCTAGTTTTTAACATAACCAGCTAATACTAGGACTATCTGTATGAGACCTATTAATTACATTAATTATCTGTATGGGACACTGTCAAATACATTTACTATATTACATTGTTACCATGCACATTAGGCTATAGAGAAGCTTTGTCTTTGGTGGTTCCTTCTTTCTTTCAACAACCTTGTGAGTAATTCTATTTATCCTCATCTTACAGGCTAGTTATATAGACAGTGACTTAAGTTATAACACTACTGAATGACCGAAACTGAGGAAGGGATTAAGTATCCTGATTTGAAGGCTATCGAGTCTGTAAACATAACCTAATTTGCTGTTTTACTTTTAAAAGCTGTGAAACAAGATGGGATCAGGAGGGATACAAACCATAAGAGTCTTAATCTCAGGAAACAAACTGAGTGTCCACTGGGAGGTGGCGGGAGGAAGGATGGGGTGGCTGGGTTATGGACATTGGGGAGGGTATGTGCTATGATGAGTGCTGTGGCGTGTGTAAGCCTGACGATTCACAGACCTGTACCCCTGGGGCTAATAATACATTATATGTCAGTTTAAAAGGAAAACACAAAAATAAATAAACAAAAAACCTGTGAAACGGCATCAGAATTAATGAGTGGGGTCCTTCATAGATAATTCAATAATTTTCTTATCTTAATAAATTATATACGTTTAAATGGATTGGTGAGAGATTGCAGTGGGGTTGGGAGTCTATTAGATTTGGGTTTTGAATAAGTCAATCTACTTTAGCTGATGGTATTTATGTATTTATTTATTTATTATTTTTAGCTGATGGTATTTAGACAAGTTCTGGATTGCTATTGAATGACGTAGGGTTATGAAACTGAGAAGTAGTTGCATGTGATTTTATTTAGCCACTGTGTGTTCAAAGGTCACCCCCCAAAGATATGCAAACGATAGATACATACATGCATATGGAAATGACTGCTTTTAATTATTTGCAAGCGTGTGCCTAAAATGATTATAGCAATTGGTGGAGTGGTATGTAATTGAAACAAAATGCCTAAGATCTGAATTGTAGCTGACTTGAAGGACTTTCCTTAAGTTAAAATCTAAATGTATACCTCTGAAAATCTGCCGACTGCTGGTACAATGGAACAAAGACAAAAGTGCCTGAGCATGTCCCTGAGAGGTTAATATAGGACTGGTAAAGAAAAACAAAACAGAACAAAAACAAATCTCTGTGGCGTTTTACATATTTTGCTGCACACATGGAAACATGAAAAGACTACCCACTTGTGAATGACAAATAGTGAGTACTACATGTGGCTGAATCTCTTTCTTGGATTATGACAAAAAACACATTAACAGCTTTTACTTCCTAGATTAGGGAAGGAGGGTAAATTAGGGATGTGACTAATGAATGAAGAACTGAAATCTGGTTTCCTCCTCTGCAGACTTTTAGGGATTGATTTTTGAAAAGGAGGATTAATGAAAACAATAGCATTCCCAAATGGAGTTTATAGAATTCACAAACTGTCTAACTTTTATTAAATAATCAAAGAAAGTACATTTCAACTTCGATTTTCTACCTATGTGTGGTAGAACAGTCAATCCAAATGTGAATAGATCATCATATATCAAAAATATAGCACATGAAATGTAAATAGGAACTGTGTATCTTTTACTTAATTTTATTTCTGGGATTATCTAGTTTAAATGTATTATAATATAGATTGTTTAATATAAAATATGAGAGAAAATATAAAATATAAAATGTATTTTATATCATTTATTCCGTATTTCTATTATACTTATATATAAAGTATATATATTTATAAATATATAAACACAGAATTTAACTACATAATCATATAAAATGTATTATGTATGTAATATATATGCACATATATATATCATGTTGTTATATTAGGAAACATAGAGTGTGTTTTGGACTGACTACTAACAGACTTGACTGCTTGGAATCTTCACAAGCTTCTTTTTTTTTTAAGATTTTATTGATTTATTTGAGATAGAAAGAAAGTGAGCAGGAGCAGGGGGAGGGGCAGAAGGAGAGGGAGAAGTAGACTCCCTGTTGAACAGGGGGCCTGGCACAGGGTTCCATCCCAGGACTCTGGGATCATGCCCTGACCCAAAGGCAGGCACTTAACTGACTGATTCACCCAGATACCCACACAACTTTTCTTTTTTATTTTTCTTTTTGAGAGAGAAAGAGAGCTTAACAGAGGGGGAGAGTCAAAGGGAGAAGCATACTCCCTGCTCAGCAGGGAGCCAGATGCAGGACTCCATTCTGGGGCTCCAGGACCCAAGACAAATGCAGTTCCTTAACCAACTGAGCCACCCAGGCATCCCCAAACTTTTTTTTTTTCCCTTTAATGTAAGCAGTGTGCTTTTTGATTCTCATATTCCAGTTTTCCACAAATAAGACCAAATCTTTATTCTGATTATCAAAACACATAAGAAATATGAAAGAACTTTGAAAGCTAAGTAAAGATGCTATGAACATGTTGACAATGCGATGCTGTCAGATGACATTTGATGCTGAATGAGAAAAAGAAGAAAATCTGATGGAGTGGACACTGTCTGCCAAGATCTGCTTGGATCCTTTTCACGAGTTCTATGTGCTCTGTCTTGGCTTCTGTGTGATTCATTTCTAACAGAGTGCACCTGTGACTCACCTTGGAGGGTGGCCCTTGGGTTACTGCTGCAGTTGGCTGGAAAATGCACTACTCCGAAGAACTTGGTGGTTTCCATCTGCCTGTGATGGCTCTTAGCCAGTGAGTAGTGCAGGAGTTTCAGAGCCCAGCTCCTTGGTCACAGTGCAAAATTCTGATAATCGCTTACACTATATTTTCCCCTGGGGGCTATCCTCCATGGATTCTTGCCTGAAATTGCTCCATTGGGTGACATCATCTTCTTCTGTGTCCTAATCTCTCATTTCCTTGCTGTTTTTTGTTTGGTGGTGGGGGGGTATTTCCTTAGAAAATCAGTTATGCCAAGATAGTTATCTCAGGATCTGCTTCTGGAGAATCCAACTAAGACCGATCCTGACGTCCCTCCCATTATATGACACTTAGTGGTTTTCTTTATTATATTACTTTATCTTCAGTTCATCTTATGAGGCTTTTATTTCAACAATGTAAAAAGTGAATGAGGTTAAATAATTAACTTGAAATCATACAGCAACTCAAATGCAAAGGTAGAACTTAAATTTGGATATTTCTCAAAACTTTAGAAGAATTTTTTTAATGACTCCCACCAAAGTGTATATTGGAAGACTTTGGGTTTTTTTTTTCCTTCTTTTTTTTAAAGTATTTTACTTATTTATTTGACAGACAGAGATCACAAGTAGGCAGAGAGGCAGGCAGAGAGAGGAGGAAGTAGGCTCCCCACTGAACAGAAAGTCCTACGTGGGGCTCGATCCCAGGACCCCGGGATCATGACCTGAGCTGAAGGCAGAGGCTTTAACCCACTGAGCCACCCAGGCACCCCATACTTTGGGGTTTTAAGATTGTTTCTTTTGTTGGGGGGAAAATTTGGTTTAATTTCAAACATTGTGGAGATACAAGATAAGCTTATTTTACTTACCTGTATTTTTTACAACGTTTAAAATTTTTTCGGGGGGGGGGGAGTTTTTTTTTTTTTAATCTAAATTATGTTACTTGAATAACCATAAAACAAAATTAAAAAATGAATGTTTTGATGGTGAAAATAAAAGGAATTATATCTTTTCACTCAGAGACTACTGAGAAAAACATCTACTTTAAATCCATTTTAAGGGACACCTGGGTGGCTCAGTTGGTTAAGCGGCTGCCTTGGGCTCGGGTCATGATCCCAGCATCCTGGGATGGAGTCCCACATCAGGCTCCTTGCTCAGCAGGGAGCCTGCTTCTCCCTCTGCCTCTGCCTTCCACTCTGTCTGCCTGTGCTCACTCTCTCT
Organism: Taxidea taxus jeffersonii; assembly: GCA_003697995.1. Taxonomy (NCBI): domain Eukaryota; kingdom Metazoa; phylum Chordata; class Mammalia; order Carnivora; family Mustelidae; genus Taxidea; species Taxidea taxus. The sequence goes on from ML108604.1 coordinate 46,580, forward strand.
GACAAATAAATAAAATAAAATCTTTAAAAGAAAAAAAATTTTAAATCCATTTTAAATATCTCTCTACCCAATTTAATGGATACTTGAAATATCACCCCTAGTGATTGTATCTGAAAGCAAAATACTTGCACACTTTAATCTTTTACAGGCTCTTCAGTAATAAACTGAAAAGCTGAAGTCATTGGTTAAATAAGTGCTCCTTGGTTGCAAAAAGAAATGTTAGTTTACATCACTAGTCAGAAAACATGTGTGCTGTTTATCATCGAAAGGTGTATCAGTTGTGCTTTATAGGATGGTTTCCTCAAGTTAACAAACAGGACTATGCACACTTAAAAAAAACAAGCAAACTCAACAACAAGAAAACAAAAACAAAAACATCTTTCTGTACTACCAAAGAAACAATGAACAGAATGAAAAGGAAAGCTATGAAATAAGAGAAAATATTTGCAAATTACATATCTGATAAGGGGTTAATATCTAAAATATAAAAGCAAACAATCTAATTTTTTAAAAATGGCAGCTGAACAGTATAGACCTTTTTTTTTCCCCCAGAGAAGACTTACAGGTAGCCAACAGGAACATGAAAAGGAGCTCTGCATCACTCATCATGAGGGAAATGCAATGTATAACCGCAATGAGAGTTCCCCGCACACTTGCTAGAGTGACTGTCACCAAAAAGACGAGAATGGACAAGCATTGGGGAGGATGTGGGGGAAAAAAGGGAACTTTGTGCACTGCTGGGGGGACAGGAAATTGGTACAGCCCCTGTGGAAAATAGTATGAAGGTTCCTCAAAAAAGTAAAAATTAAAACCATCATATGCTCCGGCAGTCCCACTTCTAGATGTATATCCAAAAGAAATGAAAACAGGATGTCTAGAAGTATGTGTACTCCCATGTCAGCCGATATACACTACAGTAAACAGTGAAGGAAAATCTTCAGTCAGAAGGGAAATGTTGCCAGATAGCAAGTCCTACCTATAGGATGGAACAAACAACAGTGAAAATGGTAAAGAGGAGAGTACAGATAAGCACACTTGGTATAGGAAACTATATTCCAGAAGTATATGCACCTGCATACGGCAATTTTTTTTTTACAAAATTGTCGAACAATTTAATGAGGAAAAGGTATTTCTAACAAACTGCACTATGGCAACTGAACATCCATGTGAGGCTAATGAACCTTGATATCTCTCTCATAATATACCAATAATAATTGAGGGAGTACGGATCTAAATATAAAACCTACAAGTGTATAGAATATAACAGAAAAACCTACAAGTATAATAGAATGTGTGAATGATAGTTTTTAACATAGCTCCCAATAATCTCCACTCCCTGGTATTTACAACCCATGTTATCCCCTCCCCTTAACTGAGAGTGGGAGCAAGGGACTCATTAGAATAAATAGAATACAGTTAAAAGTAACAGGTTGCCACTTCTAAGATGAGGTGACTTTGAATACTGGTTTGGGATCCAGGACTTGGCTTGAACCCCCCACTCTACCATTTTATAGCTGTGCTAACCTCAGTCTACGTAGGCTCTCTGAATCTCAATTTTCTCATTTGCAGCTGGGACAATTATACCTACATCCTACATACACAGCAGGCCATAATATATTAAATAAAATAATGTATGTAAAGTGCTCAGTGAATTGTAGATATTATACAGCAAATCTCTTCACTTCAGTGATTCTCAGATTTCCCCTGAGCAATCGAGTACTGCTAGTGGATATGAAAGTTAATTTTCAGCAACAGCTCCACAATGAAGATGCTGAGTGAATGGGCTTGGTTAAGGGAAAAAGAAGGAAATGGGCAATTTCAGGCATGAAAATGAAAACATTATTGACAAATGATATAAACAGAATGCTCCTTACCACGAATAGTACCCAACTCATGATCATCTTTGGGAATGTATCTGAGATACAGAGGTAGGAAATTTTAAGTTGTTCTCTCAAGAAATATTTATTGAACACATCCTGTGTTCCATGCCCTTTTCTAGGCGCTGGGGGCTTCAACAGTCTCAACACTGGACAGAATTCCAACCAACGTGGAGCTTTTTGCTAGTGGTGATAAAGAGGAGTTACATATACACAACACTCACACACACGCACACACACTCATCCACGCTCACACACCAGGCAATGACAAGTTTTGAAATAATAATCAAAGGAGATACTGAGAGTGAGACAGGAGATCTAAAATAGTTTGAGTGTTTAGTGAGGCTTCTGTACGGAGATGATATTTAAGCAGTGACTTTTGCAACATAAGTCAGCCATGTGATGATTTTTATATCAAAGTAGTCCTTGTTGTTATAACAAATCAATGCTAAAATGTCAGGGGCTTCAGAAAATAGAAATATTTCTGCCTCATATAATGGTCCAACACAGTCATTCTTGGTAGCTTTCTGCCATGTGCTGATATGGGGATCCAGGTTCCTTTTAAGTTCTGGCTACACCATCCCTTAGGGTTTCAGAATCCTCTAATTCCAGAAGGTTGAAAAGAAACAAAAATATTAAACGTCCTCACCCCATCGTGGCATTTATTACTTCTGTTCACATTCGGAGGCAATAACTGGTCAGTCTTTTGGCTAAGAAAGTTTGGGTAAGTTAATATTTATATTGTACTTTTGACAGTTCTTGGAACAGGTTAAATAAGTTTTCGAATAAGCGAATCTTAGAAAAAGCAGGGAGGTGGGAAAGCATGTGGTAGACTTGAGGAGCCGCAAGGAGGCCAGTGTGGAAGATTGTGCCCATAAGAGAGGATGGTCTAATGGAGCTTGGAGAGGAAGGCCAGGGATGAATCATGCAGGGTCTCTCTCAGAACAGGGTATAGGCGATCTTCAGCCCATGTTCCAGCAGCACCATGTGATGTGTGTGTGCATGTTTGTGTGCATGTGTGCATACGTGTGTGTGCGTGTGTATGTGCCTGAAGTATCTGATTCCCATGGCAGACACACATTAGGATCAGGGAGCATTTTCTGAAGCATCTTATGAAGTAAATTGTCTTTTGTAATCAGCAATAATGGGAGTTCCGTGAGGGGCTGGTGTGGACACTGCCATGAATCTCACTTGAGAGTCATTCTCTCTCTGATGCAAGACATATATTGAGAACTGACATAATTCTCCAGAGTTGGTGGTGTCTTCCTTGGAGATGGGTTTTAATTATGAATGCTCATGGGGTTAAGGCAATAGCCTTAAGCACTTCTTTCCCCTAATCTTACCCATTAGTTCTTCATAAGCAACTGAATGTATTTCCAGAGGAAAAGAGGCTCTTCTGCCTACTGCAAAAATTGTGTGTTTAGTTCAGAATAATGGAAAATAGATGAAAGCATATAGGATCTGGGGTTATGGGTTTAATATTCATTTGAATCTTAAGAGTTATGCCATTCAAAGTTACCCTCAATACTTATTAGGAAAGCTATTGTAATCCATGACTTCAGAATTATACTGGTACACCATACCATCATACCACCAAATTCTCCTACCATTTTATTCCACACCTTTTATGCTAAAACCTCCAATACCTCCTGTCCCATTCCCATTCGCAGGTGACGGTGATCTACCTACTTCACAAAGAAAAATAAGAGATTTTCACAAACTCCTCTGCTTCATCTACCCATAGATCAATGCCATTATCCATACATTAGCCTCCCCTCCAGTTACCTTGTGTGGAGGGTATCTGTTCCTCTATATCCCTGCTGTATCCACAGTCTTCCCTGTTTTTTTTTTTAATTTTATTTTATTTTTTATTTACTTGATAGAGATCACAAGTAGGCAGAGAAGCAGGCAGAGAGAGAGAAGAAAGCAGGCTCCCTGCTGAGCAGAGAGCCTGATGCAGGGCTCAATTCCAGGACCCTGAGATCATGACCTGAGCCAAAGGCAGAGGCTTAACCCACTGAGCCACCCAGGTGCCCCTTCCCTGTTTGAGAAAGAGGTGAATCCATTCTTCCAGTTGCTCTGAGCATGAACCTCAGAGCCATTTTGAATCCTTTCTCAAAGACAGAGATAGAGCTCAAGCAGGGGGAGCAGCAGGCAGGCAGGCAGAGGGAGAGAGAGAGAAGCAGCTCCCCACAGAGCAAGGAGCCTGATGTGAGACTTGATCCAAGGACCCCCGGGTCATGACCTGAGCTGAAGGCAGCCGCTTAACTGCCTGAGCCACCCAGGCACCTCTTCAACAGAGTTCTTAACGAGCAGTAACTTTTCCTTCCCTAGGGAACATTTGGCAATGATTAGAGACCTTTTCAGTTGTAACAACTGGCAGGCAGGGGACTCTGGGTGTCTAGTGGGTAGAGGCAGGGGATACTGCTGAACAGCCTAGAGTGCACAGAACAGGGTCATACCACAAAGAACTTTCTGGCCCAGAATGTCAGTGGTGCTGATCCTGAGAAACCCTAGTCTGTAGTCTGTCTTCCAGACAACAGGCTGAGTGAGGATGTGGAAGGGTGAGTCTGACTAAATCATTCCCCTGGTTTGACCCTCCAGGGGCTCTCCAGTTCTCTGAGTAAAAGCCTAATTCCATTCAATTACTCACAAGGTTCTCAAAGGTACTGTGTGCCAGCTCTGTCACTGGCCACATCTCTTTTCTCTCTTGTGTCCACAGTGGCCACCCCACTGACCCTCGGGCATCCTCCTGGTGCTTTCTACCTCAGGGCCTTTGGATTGACTGCTCCTGGTAGTGAATTGCATTCCTCACAGATAATCCACAATGCCTATTTCCACCCTGCTCCTTCAGAGTTTGTGCAAATGTCACCATCTTAGTCTCCCTTGCTCTGAATATCCTCATGAGTGTTAAATCATCTTCCAGCATTTCCTATTCTCCTTAAAAACCTTGTTATAATAACTTTTTGTTATGTACTGTCTCTGCTCCCCTCCGCCCAATTTCTTATGTTAAAGCCCTAATACCCAGTGCCTCAGAATGTGCAGAGACACGGTCTTTAAAGAAGTAATTCAGTTAAAATGAAGTCATTAGGGTGAGCCCTAATCCAACATGACTGGTGTCTTTATTAGAAGAGGAGGCTAGGGGACGCCTGGGTGGCTCAGTTGGTTAAGCGGCTGCCTTCGGCTCAGGTCATGATCCCAGCGTCCTGGGATCGAGTCCCACATTGGGCTCCTTGCTTGGCAGGGAGCCTGCTTCTCCCTCAGCCTCTGCCTGCAATTCTGTCTGCCTGTGCTCACTCACTCTCTCTCCCTCTCTCTCTGACAAATAAATAAATAAAATCTTAAAAAAAAAAAAAAAAGAAGAGGAGGCTAGGACACAGAGAGGTACAGAAGAAAGAACATGTGAACACATGGGGAGAAGACAGCTGTCTATAGGCCACAGATCAAGGTCTTCCAAAGAAACCAACCCTGCTAGAGCTTTGACCTCAAACTTCTCACCTTCTCAAAGAATTGCTAGGGGGAAATACAATTATTGTTTAAGCCACCCAGTCTGGTGTCCTTTGTTACAGCAGTCCTAGCAAACTGAAACAATTGTTACCTTCTGATATACAATATAATTCAATCTGGTGTTAGGTATATTACCTAACTATTATATTGCTACTCTTGACTGTAATCTTCCTGAAGGCAAGAATTTTTGTTCCTTTTGTTTGAGATATCTAATTCTATTCTTGCCCAAAATCTAGCCTTTGCAAATGAGGAAGATATGACACAAGGTATTGAAATGGCTTGCCTGAGATTATAAATGGATGGCAGAGCTGTACAAACTCCAGAATTTTCATTCAGATTCTGGTTGGCTCCCATTTGGCCCACGTAGTTGCTTTGGCATAGAGGATAAAGAAATGGTAGAGCAGAGCTGTTGCAACAGAAAACCTCACATTCATCACCAACGCACCTTATACACACATGAGCAATGAGGATGGACTGCCAAAACCATCCAACTGTTTAAGAAATGCACTTAACTTGTTTATGAAGAATAAAATATATAGACCTATTCGGATTACAGTGCTTTCTAGTGAGTGATGAGTGATAGAAAAGAAGAGGAAAAATGAAAATCCTAAAGAAAAGCTACAGTGTAGAAAAGCAAAAGCAACGAGTGCAAGGTATTATGAATTGGAAGCAATATATGGGTTTCAGGGCTGTTTCTATGCTTACTATCATGGAAGACAAACCTTTAGCTATGAATAAAAATATTCACTCCTTGTCCCTACCCAGGATAAAATTCCAGTATAACACATCAGTCCCTTTCTCTGCCGTCCTGCCCTTGAGCTTGCCAAACCAACCAGCTTTTGTACAATTAACAGAGAGGTTTCCAATACAAGGAGAGCTTTGTTCTCATGGAAGAATATCTCTGTGTTCTCCTTTCTCTCAGTGTTTGTTTATTTGTTTGTTTATTTGTTTTTTACCAGAATCACCTGTCCAAATAAATAAGTAAGATAAGACAATGGGGAAGAAGTAGTGGGGGGAGGCACTCTTTCTGATTGAAATTTATTTTCATCTCATGAAAAATGTCTTAATTTTCACTTATATTCCATGTCCGTAGCTGAGGGCCATTAAAACTAATAAAACTAAATCATTTGTGACAGATCTTAGAAAACAGTTTCTGCAATCCACTGTGCTCTCAAATGCTCATTAGAAATAGTGGTTTTCTTTTCAGAAGAATGCTCACTGAATGCTTAAAACGTGTTGTCTCCAACTTTTGACAAGTTGAACTGGCAGCAGAGTGTTTGAAGCAAAGACTTGACATAAAAAAGATGTTGCACAGCTATCCATCAAATATGACCGGGAACAGCGCATCAAAGCAGAGTGTTAGGATGCAAGGCGGTTGGAGGAGAAAGAGAATCAACACATTTGTGTCTGCTTTCGACATTTTCTGGCATCAGAGTAAACAAGGGATCTGTACTGAGTGTAGGCAGAACATTTCAATCTCACGAGAGTTTAAATCCTATCTTTTCTTAGTGTCAAAGACCATTGGCTAAATGTCATGGATGTAAGCCCCTGAGGATATTTTTATATTCACCTGTGAAATGGGAACAATTACAAAGAACAATAATAATACTATATATTCATCATAATGCTTACCTATGTTATCCATTTTTTATGGGGGGTAGAAATGTGAATGTATGGTAAGAAACTTTAGAGATTTTAATTATTAAAGAGGCTCTAATGTTTATTATTTATAAAAACAAGAGCTGCCATAATTGAGTACTTGGTACAGTACATTTCATATTTATGATTTCTATTTTCATAGCTAAAATTATCTCCATGTTACAGAATCGGGTACTAAGAGTCAGAGTAATTATTGTCTTAATATTAACTAATATTTTAATATTAGAAGATACGGTATCATTATTACCACCAAAGAAGCATTACATGAGAAACACAGAAACAGAGGATGTATTTAAAAGTTAATTAAAAGGCCTGTGTCAGTCAGGGCTCAATCAGGGAAGCAGAACAAATATTAAGGCTTTTATTTACAGGAATGTGACTTTATGCAATTGAAGGAGCAGGATAAATAGTTTCTCAAGGCAGCTGTTTTTGTGTTTGACACTGGAGCCTAAAGTCTACAAGGCAGGCAGTTAGGAACGGAAGATGTAAAATCAGGGAGAGTAAGGTCAAGCTGGAAGCTGCCAGCATAAGCTGGAACCAACTCAATCTGGAACCCGTAGGCAAGGGCTATAATCTGTTGTCACTTTGTTGATAAAGTTGGTGTTCTGCAGGAGAAACTGTACCCTTCCTCATGGTGCTGTACCCTTGGTTGGCCCAGGAGTCAAAGAAGCTGGGAAAACACCCAGGATAAGGTAGAGCACTTCAGACCCATCTCTGCCTATGCTAAGTAAGGAGAGCCCACAGGTAAGCAACAAGGTGTGTGAACTACAAAAGCATCTGCCCCAGCCTTACAGCATAGAAAACAAAGTGGCTACTGCTTTCCTTCTGCCCTCTGAATCTTAAGTGGAAATGTCTCTTATAGCCTACTCTCCTGGGAATACACAAAGAAGTTAATTCTGGGAAATAGTTCTGCCTAGCCACGTTGAGGTATCACAGAGTTATCATAGTGTACTATTGTCAGATTAACACATTCACAAAGTCATGTCACCGCCTAACATTAGATAACTATGCTCTATGTTAACATTTGCCGGCCTTTATCCCAAAAGAGGATAGAAAGGTCTTCTTTTCGTCTTTGGGTGATATTATTCTAGCTGATTCACATTCTCCCTTTGAAATCCTGTAACTTACATAAGTGGATACAACATACCTCATGTTACATGGAAGGAGAATGGGAGAGGGAGAGAAAAAAATATTACACATATACAAATTATATATATACACACACACAAACACACACAGAGACGTATACACACACATATATATTCATAACTATTATAGTCCTCATCTTTATAACTGGTTATGGGATTGTATCTGGTGTTGTTGTTTTTTTTCAAGATTTATTAGAGCATGGGGAGGGGGCAGAGGGCAAGGGAGAAAGAATCTCAAACAGACGCTCTGCTGAGCACAGAGCCCCATGTGGGACTAGATCCCAGGATCCTGAGATCAGGACCTGACCCAAAATCAAGAGTCAGACACTTAACCAACTGAGCTGCCCAGGTGCCCCATATCTGAGCAGTGTTCATAACTACCTTCTTCCTTTCTCCATTCTGTATTTTCTTTTCAGTTTGTTGTGGTTCCAGGTCTGTTTTTTCAGTTTGGACTTTCACTCTTGAAGTGTCTGGTCCACTAACAGTCCTGCCTAGATTGAGTTGTTTTAAAGCTTCTGTTTGACTTTAGTCTTAGACATGGGAATACTAAGGGGTAACTTAGGGGTTCTCCTAGCGTGTTCTGTCTTACCACCATTATATAAGAGCAACTCAGTTTCTCCCTGATAGTCAGAACTGACTACCCCAGCCTCTATAATTACCCCCTCCTTTGCTTATTAATTTACTGGTATGAGTGGCCCGAAGTGGCAAGGTGGTAGTTTCAATTTCCAGGTCAGTGGGATCATTATTGACAGAAATAGTGATGTGGTATGAATCATACCTGCACATAGGTCATACCTTATTTCTTGCTCTTCAGGGCCTGCTGAAACATGAGAATATTTATAGATCTAGAAGCAAGGTAGGCTGTGGGAGTAGTTCCTGAGTAGGATCAACAGTCCTTTGCAGACCATTACAGTTTCCTTAGACAGGGAGAAACTAATCTCTTATGGCCTGTGTGAAGGGGTTGATTTTACTGTCAAAGAAGACCACAAGGGGCACCTGGCTGGCTTAGTTAGTGGAACTTGCAACTCTTGATCTTGGGGTTGTGGTTTCAAGCCCCATGGTGGGTGTAGAGTACTGAAAAATAATAAAATACTAAAGAAAAAAAAAAAGACCACAAGATTTAGGGATCCCAAATTCCCAGCTTTATGGAAATATACCCATACACCCCACTGCAAATTTCAGAGTCCTAGTCTATCCCAATTAATGTCCAAACTTTAATAATAGAGACATCTTAGAAATTAGGAGATAATTTACTTTGTAACTTACCACAGAAGGATTCAGTTTTGTGTTTGTTTTTCAGAAAGTCCAGCCCTATGGTGAAAAGAGGTAATGGTTTCTTTTTAGGTTAGATACAGACAATTTCAGGTCTGTTATGCAGATTTTAGCTGATAAACTAAAGCTGTATGCTCATTTTTTTCTTCCCCCATGTTTCTAGTACATTTAGAGGCAACCAATCAGCTCCTCTAGATGCCTTATTTTGACTAAAATATCCTATGGCAGCACATACTTAGTCACTCGGAGGCTTGTTTTCTATGGGTATTTGATTGCAGGTATCTGCAGGTGATAATTTGCATAACACTTTTACCACTGCATGACACGGACTACTGGTGTCTCATTAGACACTAGAAATGGAAGTGACTGTGGTCTTTATTTAAATCTAATCATACCATAATAAACCACATAACCCCACACAGTCCAGAAAACCCATCCTTAAGATAGTCTTCCTCTAGACTCTCAGTGGCAACTTATGTATCAGGTAGGGTTCAATCAGGAAAGAAAAATGAAGAGGATACATTTGTATATGGATTTGACTTTATCCAATTATGGTCCTGGTTAAGCAGTTTCCATCAGGCTATATCTCAGGACACTAAAATAGATATAAAGTGAGGAAAGCTAGAAGAAGCTGGAATCCAGGAGGTGGAATCCCTGAGAACAATTAGCTCTAAATGCTTCCAGTAGTTATGAATGGGTGCCTTGCAGGAGGAGAAACTGATGCCCTTCATCACAGAGCTAGATACACACCTGGCCCTAAAGTGGAGGAGCTAAAAAGAATTGGGGAAAGGTAGGATAGTTGCAGGCAAGGCTGCTGCCTCACATGAGCAAGGTAAACTCACAGAGCAGAAGCAGCCTGTGTGAACTACAAAAGCACCTGCTCAGAGCACTGTGGAAGCATAAGACCCAAAAAGCCTGCTGCTTTACTTTCTTCAGATCTCCAGTGACCATGTCTCTTATGGTACATCCTATTGTGAAACAAAGAGAAAAGAGAAATCTAGGAAAAGTACTTCAGCCTGACGGAGGTGACATACTTCAATGCTACCAAAAGCCCCATTGTAGATGACAACCATATTTACATCTGAGTAAACTTAGAATTGTTTCAAACGTTTGCAACACTTTTCCTGTTAATAACTCATGGCCAGAAATAGCTGTCATATCTACATTTTGCTGGGCATTGGTACTAGAAAGAAATGGTACAATGCACTAAGCCTGAACAGGTCCTGCATAGATTAGATGAGGAAATGTTAACTTGGGTCCAAATTATGAAGCTTAAATAAAGGTAACATTTATTAGACATTTATCAAGTTATTTGGCATGAAACACATGCTCATAGAATGTTAATTTCCTTCCACACTGCTAAAACTTGTGCTTGGGCTCTTTCACTTTTAACTTCATGAAATTGTGTCAACTCATTCTTCTTATTTATAATTTGATTTTTTTAACCCATATTATGGGTCTCTCCTAACCACTGGATTTGTTTTGAAAAGCAAAGCAAAAAGACACTGTAAAATGAATAACACTTTGTGAATGAGAATGTGTTATAATTATCTTAGTTATTTATCCAAAAGAGACAAACATAGTAATTCGAAGGGACACGTGTGCCCCAATATTTTAGCGGCAATGTTCATAGTAGCCAAAATATGCAAAGGGTGCAGATGTCCATTGACAGATGAATGGATAAAGAAGATGTGGTCTGTATATGTGTGTTTGTGTGTATCTCTCTCTCTCTCTCTCTCTCTCTCTATATATATATATATATGAACTTCAAGCAGACCCCTTGCTGAGTGTGGGGTCCTTCATGGGAACATGGTCTCAGGACCCTGAGATCATAACTTAAAGATGAAATCAAGAGTTGGATGCTTAACTAACTGAGCCACCCAAGTGCCCCAGGAATCCCCTATTTTAATTTAGTGGGATGACACTGAAAAGATGCAGAAATGTAGTCATCATTCTCACCTGTTAGGGAAACAGGAACACAGGAAGTACCCACAATAACCTTACTATGAGGGTAGCAGATGAAAATGAACAACTAAGCAGTTCTTTAATGTGTGAAAGGAAATGGAGGCCATGTGAGTGAACAATTGTGTTATGTTCCTATGGAGCTCTGTTTTGTTTTTGTCAATGTATGTGAAGTTCCCATCTGCAGGATACACTGAGAGCGTTTTTTCTTCATGCACCAAGAGATTAGTGGGGCCTATTAGAATTCAGCCTGGCCTGGAATACCTCTGTCATTACTCTAACACCAGTGCAGTGTGGGTTGGACTTTAAACAGAGTTTGAGCATCAGCCCTATCGATGCTACAAGATTTGGTATTTAAAGAGATACAGGTGTGTGTCTGCCCATCTGGTAGGATGAGTAACTCAGGCAGGTAAACCTGTTTAAGGAAGAGTATGTGGAGGGAAACTATGCCCAGCAGTTATTGAAAAAGAAAACTAGAGCAGGTTGTTGAAGAAGAATAAGCCCTTATTCAGTAGCACGCTAAAATTAGAGGTCATGGAAATAGAGATGGTCTCCTTTCATGATGTTTACAGTTGATATTGGAGATGAGTTTTATTCTCCAGGAAAAACAGGAAATGATGAAACAGGAATTCATATCTGGCTTTAGATTCAGTGGTGTGGGTACAGACAAATAAAGCTAAATTTCTGAGGAAGACTGAGAATTTCTATGAATTTATGTTCAGAAAGTGGGTTTGATTGCTAGTTTTGCTACATATTAGAATATAATCTTGAATTTCCCAACTTTAAAATGGCCATAATAAGCTCTCTATCACAAAGATTTTGCAGTGATGTAAAATAATATATTTGGGGGTGCCTGGGTGCCTCAGTTGGAGGATCATGTGACTCTTGATCTTGGGGCCATGAGTTTGAGCCCCACTTTGGGTGTAGAGATTGCTTAAATAAATAAACAAATAAATATTTAAAGATAACGATAAAATAAAGTATCTGAACATTTGCATTTCTAGGCTGCTTATCAGTTTACAAAATACTCTTGAAATCTTTAGCTGTGATTCCCAGGAAAAGTTGGTACACAAAAACCTCTGGAGGAAGAGTAGATTACACGCAAACACATATTTAATTTTGTGCACAAATATGTAATGTTTTTTAAATCTTGGAATTAAGGGCGCCTGGGTGGCTTAGTGGGTTAAAGCCTCTGCCCTTCGGCTCAGGTATGATCCCAGGATCTTGGGATAGAGCCCCACATCAGGCTCTCTGCTCAGCAGGGAGCCTGCTTTCCCCTCTCTCTCTGCCTACTTGTGATCTCTGTCAAACAAATAACTAAAATCTTTAAAAAAATAAGTAAATAAATCTTGGAATTATATGCACAGTATGAGTGACATTTGCACATTCATCCAGTAGGAGAAATGATTTCACAAAGGGAAAGGAACATTTCATTGATTCATTCAAAATAACTCTGTAAATTAGGTTTTGAGAAATTATTCTCCCCATTTGATGAGCAATTAAGACACAGAAACATTAAGGGGATCATCAGAATTTCCATAGAGCCGGGACTCTTAGCTCTAAGCCGGAGATCCCACACCTGTTGCACAGGCATAGTAGATCAGGTTGCAAAGCCTTCACACGAAGTTTAGACAAGATTTCAGTGTAATTACAGCAACAGATAAAGGCATGGGTGGGTGGATATTAGAAAAGGTGGGGAAAGTGAGAATTCATAGAGCTTCTTCTTCCACAAAGGTATGGAAAAGGCATTGATGCATTTAATTTGTGGTTTTGTTGTTTTATTTTCATCCTTTTTTAATTGGATAGAAATCTGGATATGTGTGTATGTATAAATTTGGAGTGACCTCTGGATATGTATGCAGAGCCAGACCCTAGGAGTCCAAATAGGAAAGGAATCCAATCTCCCATCTTTGCAACCTTTCACAGAAATTCATGGTTCAGCAAAGTACCATAATCAATATAAAGAATCAGGAAATCTTCTAGTGCCTCAATGACCACAGAACCATGAGCCATAAACAGCCTGGTTCTATAGAGAATAAATCATTCAAGGGAAACTTGATTACTTTTTAAAATTTATTTTATTTTTTTATTTTTATTTTTTTTAGCTTTATTTAAACATATAATGTAACACCACCCCCCTCAGTTTGTTTTAT
>ML108604.1:65157-91242 GCA_003697995.1 Taxidea taxus jeffersonii
TCCTGAATTCCAGATCTGACATATTACCAATGTCTGTATTGATTAGGTCCCTAGCCTTCGGTCCTGTCTCCTGCTCTTTTTTTTGTGGTGAGTTTTTCCGCCTTGTCATTTTGTCCAGATAAGAATCCGCTGTTCTCCTTGTTAAGTGAACTTGGTCTTGGCTGGATTTCTTTGATCTTCTGGGGGAGGGGCCTGTTGTAGTGATTCTCAGGTGTCTCTTCCCCAGGCGGAGTTGCACCGCCCTTACCAGGGGCCGGGCTAAGTCATCCTCTCAGGTTCGCTTTTGGGAGCTTTTGTTCCCTGAACGCTTTCAGTAGAGTTCCGGAGGACGGGAATGACAATGGCGGCCTCCCAATCTCCGGTTCAGAGGAGCCGAGAGCTAGGGGCCCCAGTCTTCAGTGCGCCTTCAGAGAAAAGCGTTTAATCCCTCTGGTCTCCCCAGCCCACGTTTGTGCCCGGAGACCGCGCGCGCCCGGAGACCGTGCCCAGAGAAAATTGTGCGTCATCAGTCCCGTCTCACTGGCTTCTGGGAGCGCTCCGAGCTCACCCAGCCTGTGACCAAGCGTCTCTGTCTCTGGCAGAGTCCCACCTGGAGTCTCCGAACCCCGTAGATCCCTGAGCTCTCCCGGGTCGGAGTCTCCCCGGATCTTGTGGGGACCCCTCGCACAGAGCACCGGCCCGTGCCACAGAGCACAGTTCCGTGTCACAGACCACTAGGAAATCTCAGCTCTGTCTCCACAGCCGACTTCCCCGCTCTAATACCTGTGAGCTCTGCCACACTCAGACACCCCCGATCCTTCTGTGACCCTGCGGGACCTGAGTCCACGTTGTCCCCGTGAGGTCTTCACCCCAGTTTAGCCTCTGGAGCGATGTCCCTCCATGGAGCAGACTTTTAAAAGTCCTGATTTTGTGCTCTGCCGCTTGCTGGGAGCCGGCCCCTCCCCCTGGGGTCTCTCTTCCTGTCGCGTTGGATTCACTTCTCCGCTGGTCCTACCTTTCAGAAAGTGGTCGATTTTCTGTTTCTAGAATTGTTTTTATTCTCTTCGATCTCCTATTGGATTTCTAGGTGTTCGGAATGGTTTGATAGGCTATCTAGCTGATCTCCTGCTGGCTGATGTCGTCTCAGCCTCCTACTTCTCCGCCATTTTGACTCCTCCCATCTGATTACTTTTTTGATAGAAGATTCATTGTCAGAGGAATGGTGTTGATGCAGTATATCTTTATTTTTAAGAAATCATGTCCATGAATGGAATTTTACATGAAAAATTAATTCAGGTGTGATGAATATAAGCCTTGTTAAGTAAGCAAAAACCACACTTATGGGAACCAAGTTGCATGTGATTTAGTGGGGGGGAAGGGGAGGGGGGAAGAAAAGAATGAAAGGGAGGGCAGGTGAGGTAGAGAGTGACAGAGACTCTGAGAAACTCAGGAGTGTATTAAGGAAAGAGGGGGTTTTTCAGAGAAAAGCAATGTATCCTGGGGCTAAAGTCTTTTTGCATCTTTCATAAAAAATGCAGTTCTTGATGGTTATGATTTAAAAACATACACTCGGCGTTCCTGTCAGAAGGACTATAGGAAATCATTATCTTCAGTTCTCCATCTTCAGTTGAGTGTATGATCTAGATCTCCATCTTCAGTTGAGTGTATGACCATACAATTGAAGAGGACAGGTGCTGTTTAGGCAGTCTTCAGAGGAGCTGGTAAAAGTGTGGCCAGTGGGGCTAAGAGTAGATATTGAGTCAGGAAAACCTGAATACTGACAACAAGGTAAGTTGAACTCTTCTCTCATCAAGAAATTGAGCCTAACTCATTTCCCTCTAAGTATGGACTGATCTTAATGTCTTGAATATGACAGAAATGACACTATGTCACTTCTAAGCCTAGGTTACAGAATGCGAGACATCTTCCACCCAACTGTCTATCAGGAAATGTGCCTCTGGTGTTGTGACCCCCCCACCCCATGTGGGAAATACAGCTGCCCGGTGTGGTCTCTCCCATGCTGGAGAGGCCATAGGAAGAGATCACGTAAAAATACTAAAAGATGCCCTAACTGTGGCATCTGTTCCAGTCCTCAGTATATTGAGTCTACACGTCCTGGGGTGTGACATGTGAGTGCAGAAGCCCTAAAGATGGTTACAGTCTCAGTCAATGTCTGACTTTGTATGCAAAACCCAGGGTGAGAACCATCTCTGAGCCTAGTCAATCACCAGTGTCTAGAGACATACTAAACGCTATAGTCATGTGCCACTGAGTTTGGCGTAATTGGCTATGCAGCCAATAGAGAGCTGAGTCTGTGTGACTAGGACAGTTTTCATAAGCTTCATTTTTTTAATAATAACACCTACCCTATGAATTTTTGTAAGTATTAATTTAAATAATCTTAGAATAGCACCTGCATAATAGTTCTGAACATTTTTAGCTTATAAAAATATTACTACTGACCATATTATTAAAGGTTGTATTAAAATAAAAGCAGTTGTTTAGTAGAATAGGTCAAATTAAAGTAGAAAAACCTTTCAGGGTTTTGTTATAGTAGTTAGGGTTCTCCAGGGAAACTGAACCAGTAGGGGAAAGAGAGAGAAGGAAAGAAGGAGAGGGAAGGAGAAGAGAGGGAGGGAGAGAGAGATTGATTTACTGTGAGGAACTGGCTCATATAATTATGGAAGCTGAGAAGTTCCACAATAAACTATCAGCAAACTGGTGACTGAGGAAAGCTGATGGTATATAATTGAGTCCAAGTGTGGAGGCTTGAGAGCCAGGAAATCTCATGGGGTAAAATCCCAGTCTAAGGGCAGAAGAAAGTGAGATGAGATGTCCCAGTTCATCAGTGAGGCAGGAAAAAGAGGGCACATTCTACCTTCTACCATGTTCTCTTAAATTCAGATGCCCAGTGGATTGGATGATACCCACCCACATGGGTATGGGTATCTGTCTACTTCTTTGAGTCCATTTATTCAAATGCCAATCTCATCCAAAAACACTTTCACAGACACATGCAGAAATAATGGGGGACACCTGGGTGGCTCAGTTGGTTGGACATCTGCCCTTGGCTCAGGTCATGATCCCAGGACCCTGGGATCGAGTCCCACTTTGGGCTTCCTGCTCATAGGGGAGTCTGCTTCTCCCTCTCCCTCTGCCTGCCACTTTCCCTGCTTGTGCTCTCTCTCAAATGGATAAATCTTTAAAAAATAATAACAATAATGGTTAATTTGGGCACCCTGTGGCTAGTCAAGTTGATACATAAAATTAACCATTGCACAGGAGTTACTCTACAAAGTAAGAAAGTCTTGTTAATTGACAACTCACTCTGACATGACTGGAAACTATCTCATCCCAGCTGCTTCCAATCTGAATTAAGATATCACCCCCATTTTCCTACATACTGTTCTGTGTACGCTTATAAGACTTATTATGATGTGCCAGCTTTGATCTCTGAGGAAAAATACATGGGTAAGAGCTTGTAATGGTGATATTATGATTAGAGATTCAGAAATATCAAGTCATACCCTGTTAAACCACACTTCCAAAGGTTTCTGGAAGGTACTGTCAACAGAAGAGATTTACAAAAGCAAATAAACATTTACTTTATTAATAGCCTTACAAGACCTAATAATCCCTAACCAGTTATGGTCCAAATCAAATAAGGACCTCTTTACTCGTAAGAATACCATGCTCATTGCCTGTGGGAAGGAAAAAAAAAAAAAACTCTTAATCCACTTACACAACCAGTTCCTCCCCATGAAAGGGAAAGATGTAAGACGAGCAGTCTGCCCTAGAGCCTGACTATGCCAAAAGTCCAAATAGAAAAGCAATAAAAAGAAACTGGGGTTCTTCATTTAAGGAAGAATAAACCTGCCTGAAAATAAACGATAGCCCAGTAGATATCCTAGGCTCACACTAGAGGAAAAAAGCAACACCTCTTTCTTTAGCAGAGCATTAAGCCAGGAGTGGGAAGAGCAGGGCCTGGTGTAGGTGAGGAAGGCAAAACATACACTCTTACACGATAGAACCAGATGATTCTCTCTGAAATATGTTGAAGAGCCCTGTGTGATTTCTGTTGGATAAAATCAATTCCGTCTTCCTGCTCACAACTTAATTGTCCAAGGGATCAATACTCCAATGAAATACAGGTGTACATAAGAAAGTGAAAATACACTTAGTTGGACTTGTTATGAAACCATGCCCCATGGTGGCCCTTCCAGTTAGAGGTAGCAGACCAACCTAATGAGCCCACCTCTGCAGGTAGGGCAGACATGAAATGTATAAGAAGAAAAGGAGCCTGTAAGCCCAAACCCCATTCTGAAACAATAAGTTATTCTTCTCTGTTCCATAAAATTTGCTACAATTTCTAGTCTCTAGGGGGAGAAGGAGTGGGAGAAACAGACTCCCCACTGAGCTGGGAGTCTGACATGGGGCTGGATCCCAGGATCTGGAGATCATGACCTGAGCAGAAGGTAGATGTGTCACTGACTGAGGCACCCAGGTGCCCTGTCCCTGTTTGAATCTTTAAAATAAAACTTCATAAGGTTATAAACAAAGACCTTCCAGGTCTACCCCGACATTGGTGCTTACAGATCTAAGCAATATATTCATGAGCTAATTTCTCTCCTCAAAGAATGAGTCACTTGCATTTTGGTATTTTGTTTCTGCTTTTATTTTTCTCCCAATCTCCATGAACCATAACACCAAACTTCATGCCTTGCTTAGTATGTGTCTTATAAATTGGTTTGGAGTGCTCTTGTTCATTCCCCAAAGAGCTAAAGTTCACCCTCATCCCATTCAGATATGTAGTGTTCTCTCCTGTTATATATATTCTTATGCATGAAGGCTAGAGACAAATAGCTCTTAAGTCTCTCTTACAGATAGATATCTAAAATTTCTTTAGCTTTTTTTGTTTTTCTTTATGACTTTGGTCTTTTCCTTCTGGTCACCCATTCTCTTCTCTTGATCTCCTCCACTAAGTGACCATCCTTTTAAGAATGCCATGATAGGAAAGCAAAACAAAACAAAACTATATATGATTATTTAATACGATCTGATAGAGTTCAAACAAATGTCAAGGGTCATTTTTTTATGTTTGAACACCATATTATTTTTGTATATATTTTAGTATCACTTATTTTTTTTCCTTTTTTTTAATCAAAAGAGCATTACACTGTAACATGAGTCCTGTTGTAACTTAACTGTCTAGAAAATGATCAGAGACCTTTCAATCAATACAGTCCTCTGAATAGTCAGTCAACCAAACCTATAGAAGATAAGTGAGCAGATTCTTATTCAGGAGCCTGCACATCGTGCCACAGATGAATTCTCCATTTTGACGAAGAGTATTTTTTTTTTAAGATTTTATTTACTTGACAGAGAGATCACAAGTAGGCAGAGAGGCAGGCAGAGAGAGAGAGAGGGAAGCAGGTTCCCTGCTGAGCAGAGAGCCCGATGTGGGACTCGATCCCAGGACCCTGAGATCATGACCTGAGCCGAAGGCAGCGGCTTAACCCACTGAGCCACCCAGGCGCCCCGACGGAGAGTATTTTTAAAACAGGTCACTCTTCAGGAGATCTTTTCTGGTCATTGCTCTTCTAACCTTTGGGAACTTATGAATGAGGTTGGATACCTCTGTAGAAAATAAATGCTGTAAATCAACTCTGTACCAATTTCACATCATGACCTTAAAAATAGATATCTCCTACTTGTGAAAGAATCCGATAGGGCTTAAAATTCAGAGAATTGGAATTAACCTATCCAGTGTCATCCTAAAACTTAACATATATCCAACAAGCTAGTACTTTAATAGAAAATAGAGAAATGCAGATGTGGAGTTTAATGGGAGATCACAGATGAGTGTTGTGACGTTTCTGAGTTAGATAGGATTTTAGGAAACCGTGAATGTAATGACTTCATTTAGGAGAAGAAGAAACTCAGCTCCAAGGAAGTTAAGTCAGGTTGAAGATTAGTAGCAAAGCAGGGACTAGCATGAATATTTTATTATTTCAAGTGTAGAGTTCCTTCTTCCCTGTGCCATTGCTCTTGAAATCCCTACAAAGTCTTCCCATAGTCTTGTAACTGTGAATCCAGGTCGACCTCAGGAGGAATCTGACTGCTTGTCATGGTGTGGTTATAGTCTCCAGGTGGACCTCTCCCTCCAAGGCTTTTTGTGGTCCTGCAGAGGTCTCGACAAGGCCGGGGAGGGCATCAGGACATCTCAGCCCTTTTGCACAGCAAATCCATCTTTGTATTTCCAGGGAATGAGGCCTACCTCTTTAGGATCTTAAGTATAATTGGTGTTTCTGGAGCTTTTCTCTAACTCTGGTTCCCCTTTCAGGATATTTGCTTAAACAGTCCTGCTTACAAAGTACCTCCTTCCCATTAGACTTCTCCAGTCTCTCCTTTACCTTATCTTTTGGCTTCCAGACCTTATCTCTTTGTATTTTAAAGACAATGGACACTGTTGTTTATTTAATCTGCATACGAAGAGTGGGGACTGATGTATTACTTATGCAAACATATGCCAGGGATGCAGCCTATAATATAGCAGTGTTCCCAGGATAACATATTACCATTTCTGCCACTCTGCATATTTCCCTTGGGGCCATCCGTAGAGCTATGCTGTCTTTCGATATATGATAGACCTGGATTCTATTTCGGGTGCATAAAAATAAGAAATACTCTCTTGGGATTTGTTTATGTCATTACTGTGCCAAACTCTAAAAGGGAAATGGCATTTGATATCCATCCCTTACAGACATCAGGGGAATTTATTTTTCAGGGGCAAATACCCTAGCTATGGGAAGCGATTATGTCTAGATACGAATACTGTTAAAAGGACATTTATCTAGTAGATTACATACTCAACTCTTTCCCAGGCTTCCTGTTTGCTCGCCAGAAATGTTTTAACAGAGACCATAGTCTGTGAGTAGCAATGCCTCTTGCATTGCTATCTGTATATTCTGTCTTCCTACCTTGGCCCCATAGACCAGCCCCATACCTGATCACTTTTCATGGTCATCCCATTCGGTGGGGTGATTTGTTTAGATAAAATGGAAAATTGAAACAGAACTGTTGCTGGATACAACACCGTCCACTTTTTCTATTTTGTCAAAATGCCATGGCTGCTCATTTTTTCATGGCCATGAGTTGAAATAAATTAAACTTCCCAGAGGCAAAACTTCTCTGAAATCAGATTGGAATATATTGATTAGCTCTTTGAGGCCTGATGGATTGAAGGTTCTTGCTTTAGAAACACATTTGCAAACATGCCTTAAGAAACAGTTGCTTAGCACTGGGTAGACTGATTGTGTTTATTTAAAACTGTAGGAAAGGGCGTACCTGCAGCCCCTGACTTTAACCTATCAGTGTTTCCATCCCAGGTCAATGGTGACAAGTGACAGTGTTGTGCCCATTAGTGACTCCTAAAACCAGCTCAAGGCTGGCTTACCCAATGATGTGTCAAGTAATGCATCAAAGTCTCGGGAACATCTCAGCTTATAGTTGAATGCTGGAATATTAGATCTGGGAGGAACTTATGACACTATCATCTTCAGCAGAGAAACCAATTCCTCTAATGATGTAATTTATTTAGTTTGCAAATGGGTGGCTTTAGAGATGGTTTTAGAGTTAGACGGGAATTTTTAGCAATTTTCTATCCTCAGTCTTAAAATTTCAATGGCTGTGTTCACCAAGTATGCAACATAAGTGAGTGAAGTGGGTCTGGTGGGCAATGTTATGAGAGGAAGACATGGGCTTGTTCCAATGGGTCCAGGGTCCCTCTACTCCAGGTGATTATTTTCATGGAAGAGTTTGGGCCCAGTATTGCCAAATAGACAAAAATTTCCAAAGTGTCAGGATATATGGTATGATAGGACATTCAATTTATTTTAAAAACTAAAAAATGAAGAAACAAAACAAAAACAAAAACTCTCAATCCTTTGCAGGTAAATAAAACAAATTTGCAGACTGAATTTAGCCCAAGAGTCCCCATATCTCTGGTCTCTGATTTACTCATAATCTCATGCTGGTGAGAAAAATGAGATTCAGCAAAATGGATGCCATGAGTGAATGGTGCCCATGACACAGGAGTGCAGGGGGTTGTTTCACACATACTTGACATGGAGAATATGTGGGAATTACAATCGTGTGGTGCACTCTAGGTGCCAAGATAGAATTGTCCAATGTCAAGACTAGAGCCTATACTACCCTAACTCCAAGCCAAACTTTCAGTGACTGAGAGCCCAGTCTCTGAATGGGCTTTTCCAGGAGGACACGGAGAGTGAGGAGAGCAGAGGCTGGTCTGGTCTGGCGCCATTTCTACCACAGGCCTTTCCAAGCAATTGGGACATATGATTTGCTGAGACTTTTAAGAATTTGTGTAAGGCCATGGTATGTAGAATAATGACTGAAAAACCCAGAAAGTCTTTAAATATTCAGTAAGATATTTTCAGGTTCTATTATAGATGGACTGGTAGCTTGACAGACTTTCTGCTGCAATTAATAAAACAAATCAGACAAATGATACACCTGGCTCACACAAATTGGACTTTTTAGTAATTTATTTTCCTTACCTAATACGATAATCTAGAAATAGGCTGTTGTTGACAGGGGGTTAGTATCTCTTCAGGATCAGGGCTAGTGTGTCTGTGCTACTCTTGGTCTTCCTCTCGTGGTGACTGATGGACATTATAACTCCAGATATCACAGAAACATTTGGTTGGTAAAGGGTGCTGACTTCCAGCTGCTCTCACGAAGGCAAAGACTTTCCAAGGAACCCTAATAACAGTTGTCTATTTACACCTCTTTAGAGTTCATTATGTACAACATTAAACCTAGATACAAAGGAGGCTGCTGAAGTGTGTTTGCCCCTCTCGGTGACTGGAAGTCAGCATGAGGCTGGAGAATAGGTGTGAAGTAAACTAAACTACAGTATCTTCCCCAGGAAGGAACCCCAGGAATTTTTTTTTTTTAAGATTTTATTCATTTGATACAGAGAGAGGTCACAAGTAGGCAGAGAGGCAGGCAGAGAGAGAGGAGGAAGCAAGCTCCCCACTGAGCAGAGAGTCCAATGCGGGGCTCGATCCCAAGACCCTGGGATCATGACCTGAGCCGAAGGCAGAGGCTTTAACCCACTGAGCCACCCAGGTGCCCCAGGAACCCCAAGAATTTTGGAAAATTTGCAATGAGGCTTAGGAGCTCACTCTATATTATAACCAGAATGCTGTATTCCTGCAAGAATTCCATGTAATAAAGGTTGATTGTACAGCCCCCTGATTCTCTGGACAGCGTGCTCTCATGCTATCGTGTAACTACTTGCTAGATCATCTTTGGCTCTGCCCTACTGAGCTGCTTCCACCCTTCATTGAAACGTATTCCTTCTAACGGCTTGGAGATGGTTATTGGATTCACGGAAGAGAGAAGTTATGAAGCACATCGGGAACACTGGGGAAAAAGAGATGTGATTCTGCTCAGATTCTATTAGAGTAGAAAACATGCTGGATATCAAAGGGAAATTTATGTAATGTATTCCAGCATTGTTCGGGGTAGAGCATCATGTTTTATGCAGTCGGGGCATGCAGTGTGAGAACTCTGCTACACAGACTGAAACAAACAATAAAACAGTGAATGGGCAATGGGCAGAAAATAAACCCTGGTTTTTATGGGAAGCATTCACAATCTTCATTCTATACCAAGACTTCCTAGTCATTGTCAGAAAGACTGTTATTTTAAAAGCTTATAAGAAATCTTTTCTATTGTTTACTTGGATGGATTCTAAGTGTATAAGCACCTAGCTCCTTTGAGAATCAAGGCTGCATGATTTGAGCAAGCAGGATGGCCTTGAATAAGTGAATGGGGAGAAATGCAGGATTGGAAGAGTGGTGATATGCTCCTCTCCTTTAGGAGGAAGTTCGGAGTGACTCAGAAGCAACAAAATGAGAGAGAAGCCTGGCATGACTAGGGTTTCCTCCAACTGAAAGTAAAAGGGATAGCGTTGAAGAAACTCAAAGCGGTTGTAAGTAGGTCTTAGCATCTGCAGCTGCCAGAGGGAGCTCTGATTTCGGAAGAGCTAATAGAGCCCAAGGATGGCCTCAGAGAGCCTTTCCAGAAGGGAGTGAGCACGCGGCTGGATGGACACGGGTTTCAGAATTCTGATGTGTGCTTGTTTGTGTGTTGCTTCTCATCACAAATGTGTGTGGTTTGTGGGAGCTACTCGAGGTAATGCTCTTGGATTCTCTGTCATGTTGTTTAAGAGGATGCATTCGGAATCAGTAGTATGTGTTGAGGTAGATATAATCAGAAAACTTAGATATAATTCATGCAGCATTACTTCTTTGCAAGAGTGATGACAGCTTGCATTTCTGTGAATGTGCATCACTGAATTTTGGGCCAACTAGTCCACCTAGAAATTCAGTCAATTAGAAGTCAGCATTGCTGTGATCCCATTTGGGTCTGATGAGGAGTATTATATTTACATCACTGATCATAAATGTCTGACAAACTAGTATTAGCTTTTAGTGTGGCATATACGGAACAACACTGATCAATTTAAAAATGGAATTGCCGGGACACCTGGGTGGCTCAATTGGTTACGCAGCTGCCTTCAGCTCAGGTCATGATCCCAGCGTCCTGGGATCAAGTCCCCCATCGGGCTCCTTGCTCGGCAGGGAGACTGCTTCTCCCTCTGCCTCTGCCTGCCTCTCTGTCTGCCTGTGCTCGCTCTCTCTCTCTCTAACAAATAAATAAAATAAAATCTTTTAAAAAAATGGAATTGCCTTTGATAATAAAAATATAATTTTGTATATTTTACTCATTAAGTACTATGTACAAAGGGAAATTGATATGAAAAAAATGTAAATAACATTTTGGAGTAGCTTACTATGTCCCGAGTACTGTTGTAAGTAGTTAGGTGTGTAACTTATGTAATCCTCCCAACAACCTTATATGGTGGGTAATATTATTATCCATATATTGATGAGGAATGTGAGGAGATTATTTATGTGGCTCATGTCCACCTAGATTATAAATTCTGGAGTTGGGTTTAAATACCGGCTCTGTGACTCTAGACCTTATGCCACTGTGCCCTGCCATAACCAGCAAGGATTTCAAAACATTACATTAGTGTATTCCAAAACACAGATACAAGTAGCTTTAAAAGAATTAAAATATATTTATGTGTAATTTTCATAATTAGTTTTATCTGTTCTAAACCCATCTCTGTTAATAGATGCATACAAGCAAGAACACATGGAAGCTTTGAAGTAGCTTAGTAGTTTTCAGGTAGTGTTAATAGTAACTGATACTATTGAGTACCTAGTGTTACTGTACACTAAACATCTTTGTTATATTTCATTTAATCCTCAGTACATACCACCTGTTATTTAACTTCATGGTAAAAATGAGAATAATAAGGGACAGGTAACTGAATAATTTATCCAAGGTCATGAGGTTTCTAATTGGTAGATTAGGAACTTAGTTCATATCTATCTGATTCCAAATTACTAAGTCTTGGCCACAATCCTTGTTCTAGGCTGTGTTGAATACTTTGCCTGCATTGTTAGATTTAACACTCTGAATCTCATTATGAAATAAATATAATAATTCTTCATTTAACAGATAAATGCCTTGAGATATTAGGTGAAAGAAAGAGGAAAAATAAATTTCAGAGAAGCCTATAAATTCATTAAGTTAGTAGAAAAGGATAGATTTTGTATTTAGCTTTGTTTGCTATTTCTTCCTTTCTTTTCTATTTGAGGATTATCTCTGAATTTATAAGTCATGCATTAAGTAATACTTTAAAAATTGATATGCTTTCATTTGATTTTTTTATTAAGAAATATGTTTTTGGATTTTCATTCCATGATCCTTTCCTTGCTTCTACCAAGGGAGGAAATGCTACTAATCTTATTAAAATGTCCAAGAATTTGGGGTGCCTGGGTGGCTCAGTGGATTAAAGCCTCTGCCTTTGGCTCAGGTCATGATCTCGGGGTCCTGGGATTGAGCCTCACATCAGGCTCTCTGCTTGGCAGGGAGCCTGCTTCCCCCCTCTCTCTGCCTGCCTCTCTGCCTACTTGCCTATTTGTGATCTCTCTCTGTGTCAAATAAATAAATAAAATCTTAAAAAAAAATAAATAAAATGTCCAAAAATTTGAATGATGAACAGTTAATAGTGGAGGGTTTTACTGAACCTAGTCAAGTTCACATTCTTGTTTTCTTAGCCCTGAGAAGAGCCTTCCTCTTTGGAGGCATTTTCATCATCATCCTGCTTTGCTTCTTATAATAACTCAGTTCAGAATCCCACCAAGAGGAGTTCTCATCACAACAATACCAATTTCCAACAATAACTTTAACAGCCAGTATTAAGGAAGGACTTTCTTCTATTGTCCCATGTATCTATTGAATCTATCAGTAGGGTTTAATCTTGCCTCATAGGTTCTGCTAAGGGCAGCTCCAGGGGAGGGATCTAGGGTACCTATGAAAGAATGGAAACTTTTCTCTATGCTTGCAACTTCCAAACTTTTTAAGGGAGAGTACTTTGAAGGAATGGAAAGCTTTTCTAAGATTGTGTTTCCTTTTTTTTTTTTTTGTGAATTCTAATTACTTTATGTATGGAATCTTTACAGTAGATGAACCATCCCATATGGGGATGAATGAAGATTTTGTAGTATATAAATGCATCAAACCAACATGTTGTATGCCATAAACTTGCACAGTATTATATGTTAATTATATCTCAATAAAGCAGGGGTATTTTTCATCACCAAAACCCCAAACATTAAAAAAGAAGAGATTCCAGAAGCACTGTAATAGAGTTGCAAGAGATAGCTGGATTCTGTGGGATGCCTGGGTGGCTCAGTCAGTTAAGCGGCTGCCTTTGGCTCAGGTCATGATTCCCAGCGTCCTGGGATGGAGTCCATCGGGCTCCTTGCTTGCCAGGGAGCCTACTTCTCCCTCTGCCTCTGCCTGCCATTCTGCCCGCCTGTGCTCTCTCTATCTCTCTGACAAAGAAATAAATAAAATATTTAAAAAAAAAAAGAGAGAGATAGCTGGATTCTGGATATCAGGAACCTTGCTGTTCTGTGTTAATGATCTGAGAACAGGAAAGATATCTGCCCTAGAGGAGCGTTGGGACAGATGCAGCAATCATTCCTGGGGTGAATTCCCTTTGAGGAGATAAGGATGATTCACCAAAATCCGTCAGAAAGGATTGCCTTATCTTGCCTCTCTCTTGCTAGCATCCGTATTCTAATTTCCTTTATTTGCTTCCAGTCCTTACAAACCAGGAGTCCGAGAGGTGCATAAACAACCTCTTGACCAAACTTTACTTTTCCCTTCATCTGCCTGAAAATAGTCTCAGAAATCTCCATATTTCACACTTCACTGGAGAAGTGTTTGTGGCCCTCTTTAAAATGCAAACAGACTCCCAAGTGGAAAAATTATAAAATCATCATTATTCATTCACACCTTGGTGTGAATTAGCTCATCAGAGCTATTACCTAGCAACACTAGGATGGCCTGGTGATTTATGATCTGAGATGAAGGAGAACTTTCCATTGATTAATGGTAATGGCCTGGAGAATGGAAGAATGTTGAGAAGGGCACTGAACCCCTCAGAGAGCAAGGGCAACATAAAGGGAACATTTTACAACAGTGGCAAAGAACAAGAGCTCTCTAGCCAGTCTCTTTGATTTCACTGTTTACCTTAGGTGATCACTCTACATAATCAAGTTTTTGTTTTTGCTCTTGTGATGGTCATTAACATCAATATTTTAATATTATGTGAATAATCCCCAAATTAGAAGATTTGTTTCACACAGTTCAAGAAAAGGAAGAACACTTTTTGTATAGAGGTTTCTTAGAAACCAGGCCCCAATATAGCAGGGCCAGAGAATGATGGTCATACTTAGATTCAGTGACTTCGTTCACAATATCAAATTTCTGAATTTCAGTGTGTTCATCTATAATTTGGAACTGGTGATTCCTACCCCAAAAGTGTGGTTAGGAAGATATGTGAAAATTTGTATGAAATTAAAAAGACTATGTATACATGCTTTTAAATAATTTTGTGGAAGAAAAAAGAATACTAAGATAGGATCTGTTAACATGTATTCATGATTTTAAGGCTTGTCAATCAGATTTGCATAAAATTACGAAAACCATAATATTTTACAAGTCTTCCTCATCCTTACCCATGATCATTTAAAATAGTCAGGTAACATGAGGTAAAATCACTTAAATGTCTACAAATCTGCTTTTCCCTTTGTTTCATCTATTGGCCCAGCTAATTGTTTCAGGATGAACCTAGTGATTTCATATATATTTTGTGCCTGTGGTAGTCATGTTAGACACCAGACTTTAATACAGAAATTAAAATATTTAAGATTTTAAAGTTTTAATACCAGGAAATCTGAAATTGTTGGAGAGTCCCAAGTCATAACTTCCTTTAGATGTTTTAAAGCATGATACTCCTGAGGTCAAAGAGGTTAGAACAAAGCAAAAACCAAACCAAACCTTTCCCCCTCTTAACTCTGGAAATCAGGACTCTGATTTACATGAAATTGGGTCACAAATTTACACCTTTGGCATGTGCTTGAGAAGTCTAATCACTGTCTCCTATGGAGGACATTAATTTCAGAGAATAGTACTATTCACTTACTACTGTCTGCTTTGTTTGAGTTTTTCAAGGTTATCTTGAGGTTTTCTGGAAACTCTAGGACAGAAATTCTAAACAAGAGTTCATTAATCAGGACTGTTTGTGGTGGGGAGGGGCAGAGGAGAGGTTACATTTATTTTTATTGTCCTATAATTGAAACTTAGCATTGCCTTCATTTATTAATGTAGAAAACAAACTACATTAATAATAACGGCAATTGCATCAATAGTGACTTTGCATTAATAGAATTGGATATTTTCATGTCATATTACATATTATATACATATATATTACAGTTGCAGATATTTTGAAATATCACTTATACTTAAGACTTACAATTATGGTGGTTATTAGTTCTATGCTAGATCTTTTACTTAATACATTATTATTATTAATATTATTATTAAAAGTGTTATTTTTATTAAAAAGTTATTATTATTAAAAGGTGTTATTACCAAAAATTGATTTTTAAATGTTTAGATAATTCTGTTTTAGTGTCATGAACTCCCTTTGCAATTCCATATTTTTTTATGGATTTAAAAACATTATAATGAAAAGGGGTCCATGGGCTTTCCCAAATGGTCAAAGGGGTCTATGGAATTATAGAAAGAAAAAAAAAATGAAAACCTACCCTAGAGAAAAGAGTATGAGACAGCAAAATACTGTCTATAGACCTTTCATAACACATATAAACTGGGGCAGTTGTTTTTATACAAATGAATTTCTATTAGGATAGAAAAATAAAGCCAAAGTTAACAAGGGAACCAAATTACCTGTCCCCACATTTTGTCCACATAGATGATCAAAGCATAACCAATGGTCCTCAGATACAAGACTCTGCTTTCTTTGTAGTTATCAATAACTATTAAGTGTCTGAGATTTCACCCTATGTGCAAGCTAACAAGTTAGGATGATGCAATTTTGTGGACAGAAAACATGAAACTCCTGGGTCAGAGATAAAGGAATGTATTTTTCACTATGTAGCAAGCATTAGTTTCTAGTAACATCAATTCCACTAGCACTTCAGTCCCACGAGACTGATGCAGAACAGCCCAGTCAGATGCTTTCTACACGTGGGTTTGAGTCGTCATAGCTAAGGTATCTCACTTAGGATACTCTAATAGCTATAATTTGCTGCAAGTAAACCTGCCCAGTCTTTGTGCTGAGCGGAGATACTATCTTCATTATACCAGAGAGCAAGCAAACTTGCCCTCTGCCCCAGAAGGAGACATTATTTCTGTTTGTTAATTATAAAACAGCCTTGAAAAGGCATTCTGGACCAACAGCTGTCAGTGCCTCTGCTCACAAGTTATGCAGAAACATGGAGTCCATGGATTGTCTCCAAGGAGGAGGTTAGGCCACTAAAGATTACCAAAGATGCCATTTTCTCAGTTATGAACAGTGTGTGTCTTTATTCTTCCTTATGGCATCAGTTAAATATGTATGTGTGTGTGTGTATTTAGTTTTCCATATATATATGCATATGTATACACATATATATACATATGCATATGTATACATCAGTTAATATGTGCATCAGTTAATATGCATCAGTTAAATATGTGTGTATTTAGTTTTGCATATATATATGCAAATATATATATGCAAACCTAGTATATATGCATATATATAAACTATAAACTATGCATATATATAAACTATATATATGCATATATATATGCAAAACTAAATATACACATAGATATATATATGTGTGTATATATATATCATGTGTCTGGCATTCATATTTATATAAATATACATTACATAATATGCATTTATATATTTACATATTTATCATGTGTCTGGCATTTCTCTCCTAAAGTTATATGGTGAGGTTACCTACTTCAGTGCATGAAGTTGTTAATTATCTTTGCTGTATTATACTACTTTCACTGTTTATACATATATATAATTATATTTATATACATGTATAATAAAGTATATATAAATATATATGATATATTCTTATATATCTTAATTATATTTACATAGAGTTATAATACAATGTATATGTTATATATTTTATATTATCACAATTATATTTATATACATTATATATATATAAACGTATATATATATAATTTTCTAATGATTTTTTTTCTCTCCAGTGATTTTTATACATGGTCAAAGTTAAGATTCACTGCTCTGAAAAAAAAAATCACAAAAAAAAAACACTGAAATATTACTATCTGAGTAAAGACTTTATATTCAGTCCTCACACAGTTGAATACTGTCCTTTGGATTTCTCTTGTCATCAGAAGAGGGAAGGAAGCCCTAACTAGAAGGATCCTGCTATGTCTACCATCACTAGAAGCAGTCAACTCTAAGGACAGACACAGAGTGTGCTGTCTGAACAGAAAACCATTTAAATTAGAAATTAGTAACAAGTCATAAAGAATCATAGCTACCTAGAAATTAAGGAGTGTACATTTGAATAATCCAAATATCAATAAAGAGATATAATAAAGTAGTATAATACAGCACAGATAATTAAAAACTTTATGCACCAAAGTAGGTAAACCTCACAATATTAACCTTAGGAGATAAAAGCCAGACACATGATAAAATACTGTATTTTAAAGAGTATTTCTAAAACAGGCAAAACTAATCTATGGTGATAAAAATTAAGACAGGAGTTCCTTTGGTGAAGATATTGACTGGGAAGAACCACAAAGGGTGTTTCTGGGATACTGGTAGTATTTTATATGTTAGTCTGACTGCCAGTTATCTAAATTTATGAAAATGTATTAAACCATCTGTTTAGGACTTGCATACTTTTCTTTATGTATGCTTATATCAATACAAAATTTCATTTAACATATCTGTGTAATAACATGTAAAATGCTTATGAAAAACAAAAAAGCATGATAGAGAGAAACAGTAGACCTGGCAGGAATGGGAAGGATTGTCCACCATTTTCACATATCCTTGACCCCATTTCTATACAGCTGAATAAAGTAAGAATAACCAACTATGATTTTTGATTTGAGATTCTATAAAATAGGACACTACTAGTATATTGGGCTCTCGCTGAATCTTTCTTACCTCAACTCTCAGCATATCTTTTAACTAAAACATTAACTTGGCGTGGAGGATGAACTCAATATTTATTGGAACTGTGGTCAATATGTAAACTCAAGTTCTGGTGCATAATTAGACAGTTGTAGGTATCCATTTATTTTTCCAAGTTGGCCCAGCCTTGCCTTAATTCTTAATCCATCTGCTGTTTGTCCTTATTAACATCTCATTCTCCTTCTATGGATTGTTAATATGCTTGAACTCCAAAAAGCATAAGTGATTGAACCATTCTAGACATGGACTCTTCACAGACCTCACCCTAGTGGCTTGGACTCTGCCCTGCAATTTCCAGACCAGATTGGCTCTCTGGGCCTATAGACACATCTCCAAGATTCGTAATTATTACTTCTTTACTCATCAATCAGATCTTGGTTTAAAATCATTTTTCTCTGGCAAGTTTTCTCTTCTAGTTTAGGACCTCTAGCTTATACTCAAAAAAGGATATACTTTTCCTACATAGCACTTATTATGACTGTTATGAAGTATTGAATTATGTATTGTTTATTATTATCTTTATTATTATCATCCTTATTTCCTGCCAGACTAGGAGATCAATGAAGACAGGACCCTCTGCTTTGTTTATTGTCAAATTCTTAGTACCTGTTCCAGTGTCTGCAATTTATTGGAAAAAAAAATCAATGAATGTATAAATGAAGGAATGAATGGACTCACCTGGCTCATGGATTCTTGGATGTCTTTCTTTACATGCCTGATTGGAGACCTAACTCCTGACATTTCCAGAATTTTAAATGAGTCATTGAGCCCCTTTACTCTCATTGTCCTGACCCTCTTAGATGCACTTTTCCAATTCAAACCCTGAAGGCCAATCTGTTTTCTGATGATTAACCCAGTGCCCCTGTGTTAGTAGCATCTCCAACTTCTAAGACAGATCTCAAACTTCGTACGAGTGGCATTTGGGGCTAGATAGTCTTTGTTATGGTGGGGGACAGTGACTGTGGAGCTTTGTAGAATGTTTAGCAGC
The DNA here is from genome assembly GCA_003697995.1 of Taxidea taxus jeffersonii. Classification (NCBI taxonomy): domain Eukaryota; kingdom Metazoa; phylum Chordata; class Mammalia; order Carnivora; family Mustelidae; genus Taxidea; species Taxidea taxus. The sequence continues at coordinate 83,859 of ML108604.1, forward strand.
ATCGCATCCTTGCCCTCTCCCCACTGGATGTTAGCTAGGCAGTGTCCCTGCCATCTGTCCTCTCTAGTTGTGCCAACAGAGAATCTCTCCAATCCTTGACAAATGTCCCATGGGAGTCAAAATTTTACCAGGTTGAGTATCGTTATTGCAAGAGTGTTCTGTTTTTAAACAATGGTATAAAAACAAGCTTTTGTCATAATCCTCAAACTCTGGCCCTATAAATGGGGATGGAGCTGAGAGTTGCTGGTCAGATGACATTGTTTCCTACTGGTTGCATTTCTCTGGCTGGCTGAGTTGCCCCATCCCTTGCCTTGTGACAGTTTTTAATTGGGAAGAACCTGCCATTTGAAAGCACGGAGTGTGTTCCGAAGAGTTTGGGAGTGGTGTTGGGTATTTGCACAGTGTTCTATTTTTCTGAAATGCCTGTATTAAAAAAAAAAAAAAAGAAAGAAAAGTTTAAATGCTAGGATAATCCTTTCTCCAACCCCCACCTTGACACTCTATTTGATACATCCCTTAAAAGGTTCAACAATCTCCCCAGGCTAGTAAGCCATAGGAAGTAGGAGAATAACCAAGAGACTTAGTCTTTTATTTTACTTTTTTTGTATTTTTTTACCCAAACTGCCTGTGTGTGAGTGTGAATACCTACATGCAACAAAAGGAAGTGACATTAGGAGACAAAAGGAAATTTCCATTTTCAGAAATTATCACAATGTAAGAAAGCTTGAATTGCCATGGAAACAACCTAGTCACATCCTATTGAATGATTATTTTTCCAAAGGAGTCTTTGAGACATCTTTTGTTTCTTTGAAATTGGGTAGAGGAGGGTCATGTGTGTCAGAGAAGAGGGGGATGTGGGATTTTCCATCACTGCCATTCCAGGGGTTGGCATCTGGTGAAAGGAATATATTCAGCTTCTTCTTCCCAAAGAACTTTTTAACCCCAGAATAATTTGAATAGGTATTTTCCAGGGGAGAATGGCAAAAGGTGGAAAAGTGCAGACTGTGTTCTAAAATTGAAGATATTTTGTTTAATATACATCAGTGCAGTCACTGTGTATGAGTAGCAGAGGAAGTCAGAGAACATGAAGACCTGAGAGTATGTCCACCCTGAATTGTGCTTTTAGTTAAGCTACACCCCCATGTACTCGGGGTATAGTGCCCACTTCCAGAGTCACCTTTACATCCAGGTTAACTATTTAGATCACCGCACAGAGCCTTCCACCGTAGATTTCCTGCAACCACAGTCACTACTTGTTTTCGATTCTTTCTCTCATGAGGCCATAATGGTCTTTAAGAAATGTAACACCAACCATACCATCATCTAAGTTAAGACAGCTCATACTGCCCTCGGGAAAAAGTCCATATATCCTGATCCAACTCCCAGTCCAGCCCCTGCAATTCTGTGCAGTTTTAACCTTATTTCTGTTTCCCCGTAATCTTTAAATTCCAGCAGGACCAAACTTCCTTCATTTTCTTAAACTTATTTCTCTCTCATTTTTTACTCTGTATTCATTGTTCTTTACTCTCAGACTGAAAAGACCTCATGCATTTCTCAGCCCTCTTCCCCATATCCCTTGTCTGATTAGTTCTGACTCTTCCTTGATGTTCATCCTGGAGACCTATTCCAGGAGAGACCTGCCCTAAACTATTCCCTTGCTTTCCAAACACCCAGCTGTATGTGAACCAGACACAAAATGGAGGGAGGACCTCTCTATGATTTTATAAACTCCTGGTGCTTGTCCTGTATAATACTCAATTTTTAGTAGGTTTACTTGCCTATCTTCCACACTGAAAACTCGTTCAAGGCAGGAGCTATGTTTTGTCCCATATCTTCATCTTCAGTTTCTATTAATATGGTGCCAAATTGGTTATTAGTAACTGACTATTGAATGGATAAGTGAGCAACTTAATAAATAAATAAATGAATAAATGAATTAACATATGAATGATGACATAAGTTCCAAAGATCCTATTCTGTTCATGGGCAAAGTCCTTTATTCTTCTTCATCTCACTACTACTGTGATATTTATATAATATCTTCCTGCATTTAACTATCTCCTGTCCCTTACATTATCTTCCTTATTTTTTTCCTTTCTGCTCCCTCTTTTCATGCTTCCATTCTTCTTTCCCTTTTACTTTACCTCCTTGACTGTTTCCAGCTTAAAATGAGGTAATACATGCTCAGTGACACTGAGTGACTCAAACTCTTACAGCTCTAAGGTCAGTAATGGATTCTGTACAGAGCAGGGGTGTACTAGATCCAGCCTGTTCCATCCTGCAAAATGAATTCCCCACTCTTGTTTGTGTTGTTCTGGAATAGAACACTTATGTCTTCTTCCCTGGTCCAAGACTTTAATTAGGACATTTTCTTACTCTCATGGGTGACAACATCTGGCTCCCAACTCCATCTCTTTGTTTTGTTTTTTCCCAGACTCTGATTTGTTATTCTGGACACTTTACTCTCCATTTCTGGTTTCCTGAAAGCAGTCCAGCATACTGTAATGGGAAATGAGCTGACCTGGGAACCAGGGAGCCTGAGTACAGCCCATCATTAGCTGTGTAGCCCATGTGACCTCTCTGATCCCTGCTATCCTCACCCAGGGAAGAGGATCAGTGAAAACACCTCACTGAGCTCCTTAGAAGACTGAGGCAGTTTGTGGGAATGTATTTTGTAAGCTTTAGAGTTACTTAAGGTTGAAAGTTTTACTAATTAACATTATTGTGTTTTCCCAAGTCCTCTATATCTTAATGGATAAGCCACAGTTCCTGCCAAGCCAGGAGATAGTGTTCCTTGGGGTCTGGTATCCTTCTCTTTTCTATTATTTCTACCTCCCCTGGGTCTTTACCAACACCAGGCAGATGAGGTCTGAAAACACAGCTCACTTTAGATTCAGAGTGTTTTCTCTTGCCAGATAAATCCCAGCATGTCCTTACTGCACAGTTCCCTGGATCTTGGATGTACAAATTATGAACACACCAGAGCCCCAGGGTAGAGACAAGGAAGCTGACACCATTGATTGCCTTCCTGGATAATTCTGCAACCCATATTCTGCTGAAACCAAAAGCTGGTTTATTGAAATGGAGGCTGCAAGTGGTTCTTGGGTAGGTCTGTTCCTTGGACATGATTGGTGATCCTAGTGAAAGAGCGTCTCTTTTATGTTTAATCTCATTTGGGTATTCCCAGAAAATAAGAGTTCTTCCATTCCCACTGTGTTTTCCCTCTTGTCCTAATGAAAACATAAGCAATCCTTCCTAATAAAATATCTTAAATGTGAATGGAACTTTCAAATTAAAGAGTAAGTCTATAATACCTACTTTTATTTCCCCCTTTGACTAAAAGAAAAAATATGTCTTAGGGTTCTAGGGAAGACTAAATTGTTGTTTCTCTGTCCTATTCAGTTATGAGACCTGGCTACATTCACAGTGATTTAGTGACTGTGCCACAAATACAGTAATGAGGGTTGCACAAGTTCTTCTGTAGGTAAATAGGTCTGGGTTTGCAGTTCAGGTGTGTGCTTTTAGGCAAGCTATGCTACCTGACCCCTGTCTTCTTATCTATAAGATGGGGATAATAATATGTTTATCATAGGATTGTTGCAAAGATTTAACAAAACTCCTTATGAGACATTATAGTCCCATAATTTTGATAGTGCCTTATCAAAATTTGATACTTAATATTCATGCAATAAATGATATGTTTATTAGAACACTATATTTCAAATAAATACCAGTTAAACCTGGTCATAATTCTTGGAAGTAGGAAGAATACAAACTATGACCCAGCTCATTCGCAAAGGAAAAGAAAATAAGCAGGGGTGTTGAATAAATGATCCAAGTTTATGTAATCAGTAAGTGGCAAAGCTCGTATACCAAACTAGGTCTTTTGACTCCCGAAGTTCATGGTTTTTCTGCTCTTTTCTACTACTTCTAGGACTTGCACCACTGCTGACCTTTTAAGGTATAAACTTTGTTGAATAAATATCTCATGAATGACTTGAATTGTTCCTCAAATATTACTTGATTAGAAAGTATACACTATAAAGATAGAAATATAACTTATGGGGCACCTGGGTGGCTCAGTTGGTTAAGCATCTGCCTTCGGCTCTGGTCATGATCCCGGCGTGCTGGGATCGAGCCCTGCATTGGGCTCCCTGCTCAGTGGGGAGCCTGCTTCTCTCTCTCCCTTTACCCCACCCCACCCCCACACTCCTGCACATGCTCTCTCTCTCAAATAAATAAATAAAATCTTAAAGGAAAAGAAATATAATTTATGCAGAATGGGAAACTTTTCACACAAGTTGGTAGCTTACACAAATAAATATTCCTGTTAGTATACAATTTTGCAAGGCACGGTGACATTTCGCACAGGGTAGCAAGAGTCAGAAAGCCCAGTTCTCTAATTATGATATTTTCATAAAAAATTTAAAGACAATAACGTTAATAATAATGATATGAATAATGACATTTTTTTTTTATTTGTCAGAGAGAGAGAGAGCGAGCACAGGCAGAGGCAGAGGGAGAAGCAGGCTCCCTGCCGAGCAAGGATCCCGATGTGGGACTCGATCCCAGGACGCTGGGATCATGACCTGAGCAGAAGGCAGCCACTTAACCAACTGAGCCACCCAGGCGTCCCGAATAATGACATGTTTTAACAGCACTTTGTAATTTACAAATCACCTTCAAAACAAATTGGTCATAAGAAGTAGCTGGTATTGAACTTACCCTACGCTATAAACAATAACAAAACTTGGAAAAATAATAAACAACCTTAATAAAAATGGGCAAGGTATTTGAATAGGAACATCATAAAATAGGATATACAATGGCTGATACATTAAAATTCCTCATTCTTTGTATATATCGGGGAGATGCAAATTAAGACATAAATGAGATGGTAATGCAAATTCACCAAAATATCTACAGCTGAAATGACTAGCAATATTTGTTGGTGAGAATGTGGAGCAAGTGGAACTCTCATGTGCTGCCAAAAATGTAAATAGTTTTATCCCCTTTGGGAGTATCTTCTGAAGCTACACATGTACCATCATCCAATACTTACACTCTTTGGTATATAATCACCAAAATCAGTGCAGGTGTCCACCAAAAGAGATGAAGCATGACCATCCTAGCTGTATTCATAATATCCTTAATCTGGTAATAATATATATCCATGAATGAATAAGCAAATTGCAGGATATTCCAGAGCAAACTATTCTGTATATGGCAACGTGATGAATTTTAGAAACATTGCGTTGAACAAAAGAAGCAAGACATAGAAACACATGCTGTATAATTCCTTTTACATGCAGTTCAGGAATATGCAAAGTGAGTGTGTGGTTCATAGAAGTAAGAACTGCAGTTACTGGGGGGAGGAGTCAAGATGGCGGAGAAGTAGCAGGCTGAGACATCAGGCAGCAGGAGATCAGCTAGATAGCCTATCAAACCATTCCAAACACCTACGAATCCAACAGGAGATTGAAGAGAAGAAAAACAATAATTCTAGAAACAGAAAATCAACCACTTTCTAAAAGGTAGGACCAGCGGAGAAGTGAATCCAACGCGACGGGAAGAGAGACCCCAGGGGGAGGGGCCGGCTCCCGGCAAGCGGCGGAGCACAAAATCAGGACTTTTAAAAGTCTGCTCCACGGAGGGACATCGCTCCAGAGGCTAAACTGGGGTGAAGACCTCGCGGGGACAGCGTGGACTCAGGTCCCACAGGGTCACCGAAGGATCGGGGGTATCTGAGTGTCGCAGAACTCACAGATATTAGAGCAGGGAAACCGGCTGCGGAGACAGAGCCGGGGTTTCCTAGAGCCGTGGTCTGTGACATGGGCCCGTGCTCTCTGACACGGGCCGGTGCTCTGTGCGAGGGGTCCCCACAAGATCCGGGGAGACTCCAACCCGGGAGAGCTCAGGGATCTACGGGGTTCGGAGACTCCAGGTGGGACTCTGCCAGAGACAGAGATGCTTGGTCACAGGCTGGGTGAGCTCGGAGCACTCCCAGAAGCCAGTGAGACGGGACTGATTACGCACGATTTTCTCCGAGCGCGGTCTCCGAGCGCGAACGGAGGCTGGGGAGACGGGAGTGATTAAACGCTTTTCTCTGAAGGCGCACAGAAGACTGGGGCCCCTAGCTCTCGGCTCCTCTGAACCGGAGATTGGGAGGCCTCCATTTTCATTCCCGTCCTCCGGAACTCTACTGAAAGCGTTCAGGGAACAAAAGCTCCCGAAAGCAAACCTGAGAGGATGACTTAGCCCGGCCCCTGGTAAGGGCGGTGCAAATCTGCCTGGGGCAAAGACACTTGAGAATCACTACAGCAGGCCCCTCCCACAGAAGATCAAAGAAATCCAGCCAAGACCAAGTTCACTTAACAAGGAGAACAGCGGATTCTTATCTGGACAAAATGACAAGGCGGAAAAACTCACCACAAAAAAAAGAGCAGGAGACAGGACTGAAGGCTAGGGACCTAATCAATACAGACATTGGTAATATGTCAGATCTGGAATTCAGGACGACGATTCTCAAGGTTCTAGCCGGGCTCGAAAAAGGCATGGAAGATATTAGAGAAACCCTGTCCGGAGAAATAAAAGCCCTTTCTGGAGAAATAAAAGAACTAAAATCTAATCAAGTTGAAATAAAAAAAGCTATTAATGAGGTGCAATAAAAAATGGAGGCTCTTACTGCTAGGATAAATGAGGCAGAAGAAAGAATTAGTGATATAGAAGACCAAATGACAGAGAATAAAGAAGCTGACCAAAAGAGAGACAAACAACTACTGGACCACAAGGGGAGAATTCGAGAGATAAGTGATGCCATAAGACGAAACAACATTAGAATAATTGGGATTCCAGAAGAAGAAGAAAGAGAAATAGGAGCAGAAGGTATACTGGAGAGGATTATTGTAGAGAATTTCCCTAATATAGCAAGGGGAACAAGCATCAAAATCCAGGAGGTGCAGAGAACACCCCTCAAAATCAATAGGAATCGACCCACACCCCGCCATTTAATAGTAAAATTTACAAGTCTTAGCGACAAAGAGAAAATCCTGAAAGCAGCACAGGACAAGAAGTCTGTAACGTACAATGGTAAAAATATTAGATTGGCAGCAGACTTATCCACAGAGACCTGGCAGGCCAGAAAGAACTGGCATGATATATTCAGAGCACTAAACGAGAAAAACATGCAGCCAAGAATACTTTATCCAGCTAGGTTATCATTGAAAATAGAAGGAGAGATAAAAAGCTTCCAGGACAAACAAAAACTGAAAGAGTTTGTAAACACCAAACCAGCTCTACAGGAAATATTGAAAGGGGTCCTCTAAGCAAAGAGAGACCCTAAAAGTATTACCAGAAAGGAACAGAGACATTATACAGTAACAAT